>JAKOPK010000147.1:21364-62891 GCA_024195185.1 Coniferiporia weirii
ATAGTGTAATGCTCGATTGATTCGACTGTGCTACATTATTTACGATGTTACTGTTTAAAAATATACTCAAATTTGAGCTGTGAACTTTTGAAGGGACTCGATGCTGCGTTTCGCGTGCGTGTCCGAATGTAGCTTGCTATTGTCCATTCCGTTTCGATTCTACTTACGTATGATGTGTTGTGTCCCGAGGTGAGGAGGACATACATACGGCCTCCGACCGCACCTGCTTTCGGATAAAGGTTAGAATCTGCCGCAAATTTTACTTAGCTGCTACGAGACATCCAAAGATGATATAAAATGTAAGACTTCCAAGTCACAGCAGCGCTTCGAGCAGTGGATGACCAAAAATAAACTGTTAGACAACTTTTTGGAGCTCCGATCCTACCAAATATCGATTGCATACGGTGGCCACACTCGCTCGGTGCCTGACGATCAGGACATTCAGTTCACGTGCCGTCACGCACCTAGAACACCAAGGGAGACTCGTTTGGCCCAGCACTTTGTGATCTTTCCTTTATCACATGATGGTTTCTCCTGTAACCTCGACTGTAGGAAAACGAGCCATCGGGACTCTAATCTATAAGTTGTGGCGAGCCGTCCGACTTGACACTCATGCCCCTCAAGCTGAGTCAGTCTGTAAAGCACATGTACTATTTGTCCACCGTACAGACATTAAATAAAAGGTAGGCAGCCTGTACGCATGCACGATTAGGTTTTCAACGGCCTTGTCACTCGCAAAGCTTCCATGCGTCCGCAAAATTGCGACTTTATCCCTTCTTAGCCGCACACGGATCATGATATTCTAAGATAAATGACAGGCAACTCTAAAAACATTCCCAGCGTCTCTTCTCCACAATCTATTAAGTTCATTCATTAGTGGCTGTTGATGGACTCCAATACGCATATTTTCCACCTGACTGGACGCGATTAACGCTCGGCGAAAGCTCTCTCCTCCCAATTGGCCAACAGCACCTCATATTCCCTATTTCCTTCTACGGGGCACGGCGGGGGCGGAGGAAGTACCTCCATCCCACGTATACAAAAGCCCCGCATAGTATCGATGCACCTGTCTGCGTTCTGCATACATTGTTTTAAAAGCCAGTTTTGGGAGACCCCGTATCCTACAGGTATTCGGACTTGTACCGCCGCGGAAATTAGCTTTCCAGGAAGCTGGCGACCTACAGTTGGTGTGGATGCCGAGGCGGGCTCTGCAACATGGCGAACGGAGCCTGAAAGAGTGGCCATAAGTGTCTCGACGCTAATACGCATTCCAAAGACGCAAATAGTCAGGTGAGCGAGGGCTCCAAATCGCGAGTGCATTCCTACGAGAAGTGGATGAAGCTGCCGTGTTTGCTCTTTACCGATGCGCAGTCCACGCAGCGGCGCAACGAAATGGAGTCTTTGCAACGAAGGTGCTACCGGTGGGACAAATTGATGGTCTTCTCCCGGTTCTCGGTCCTCTCCCAAGGTGAAAGACTCGAGACGTGGGAGATCCAGCCCGGATAGCATGTTCAATGCTCTATGATTGTCCCAAATTGGGGCCTTAGTCAACCGCCGCATGTATTTAACGGTGGTTAGCGTTACGAGCGTCGCGCTCACGCTGCGGACAAGGACGGCGGCATACTCCCAAAAGTCAAACCCATCAGCCTACTCGCGGTAGTACGATATGGCTTTTTGTCCCTCAGGCGTACCCGGGAAGCCACACTGCGCATCTCCGTAGAGCGGGTCTACAGCCAGCGCGTGCGCTGACTTCAAATCACAAATAAAGATGTGCCGGACGCCGATGCTAACTGCATAGGATGAAACTGAACGTTGGGTCTCCTGCACCTTATCTAGCCTGGCAAGAGTCGCCTTGAGCTGCTCAGGGCCCGCAATGACGAGCGCACGGAACTCGAGCGGTTCTGTGAATGCTCGGAGGCGCTTAGATACCAGACCAACAATGCGCGCTGTTTTCCCGAGGTCGCTAGCGCACGCATCCTTGACGATGAGGGAGACGAGCTCTGTTGGGCATTTATCCATGGGTGAGAGTTGGTGTATGAAGCGAGTCGTCGTCCGTTACCATCATCCAGTACTGCTCTTATGTGGTGGCAGTGGATGGTATCGGACTCATGCTATTTAAGTAAAGAAGACATATACAGGAGGATACCAAAAGTGTTGCACGCCCCACATAAGGGAGGACCCTTCCGATTCATCGGGGCGCCAATAGTACACGTTAACCCGCCCTGGGTATTTCTTTCTAATGAAGTGTACAAAGTGTTGTGTCGATTAGATCAAAGAATTGAAATATTGATGATAAATTAATGATTAGTTATAAGCTCATTTGGCCTCGGACCGCACTGGTGAGGGGTGAGGTTGGGGAGGATCTCATAACACCCGCCAGCGATTTATCAGTCTGAGGGTCCTCCCAAATAGGGCGTGCAACACTTTTGGTATCCTCCTGCCAAACGTGCACAAACCGAGTCACGTTACTCACACTCGGCTAAATAAGTCAGGACTCAGAACCGAAGTATAAAAATTAGTCAAATAGTTCTCATAGAACTGATATATAACCAGGGCTGGTCCCAAGTAATGTCTGCATACCTTCCTTCCATCCCCACCGTTTACAGCTACACAACGCTCGTGTAATTTTAAGATGTACAGACAGTAAATCAGATATACGCATACCTGATCAAGCCTTCAGCGGTCTTATCTACTCGCAAAGCTACCACGTATCGCGCCTGCCGGGCCACAAACTGCGGCTTTGTCCCCCATCACCTGGTGGCGCACATGGATCATGATGCGGAGTGCTCGCACGTATGCAATACTATTACAATTGCTTTCGGTCCTGATGAACACACCCTGGAACATCCAAATATAAATCCCAGTTCCGAATACAAATACAGTATACACAGACAAATGCGATACGTATCATTACCGTTTTGCTTCACATGCGCTGAAGATCGGTATGTAAGGACGTATTCATTGTCGATAGCTGCCGGAGGCAAGTCGAGGCCTACTTACTACCTGCCTAGTTGCGCCACCTGCGATGCGATGAGAGCCCACTCCTTCCACTCGGCTAACAGCAACTCGTATGTCCTGTTTCCTTCACCAGGATATCTTAAGCGCGGTGGACGCACTTCCAACCCGCGTATGCAAAAATCCCTTATAATACTAACGTACATGCCTGCGCGTTCCATCCATCTCCGGATCAGTACATCGTAGTCACGGCTTCTTGGTGCAGGTATTTGAACTTGTATCACTGCGGAATTTAAATTTCCGGGAAGCTGGTGACCGACAACGCAGGTTGACGGGGGCTCTAGTGCTCTACCGTCAGCAGATCCGGAAAGTACGGCCATGACAGCCCTGAAGGTAGGCTTTCCGATGATGCAGACTGTCAGGTGGGTGAGAGCGCCAAACCGTGGGTGCACTTGCATGAGAAGCGGGTGAGGAAGGAACCACGGTGTTTCTCCGTTATTGGTGATTGTTTTACACAATGGTGTGATGAGATGGAGTCTTTGCAGCGAAGGTGCGGTCGGCGGAACGAATGAATGATCTTCCTCTATTTCCCGATCGTCTTTCAAGGCCAGTGATTCGAGGCGCGGGAGGTACAACTCGGATAGAATTCTAAGTGATCCACCTCCGGATTTAGGCGTTGGTGACTCGGACAAATGATCCCATGAGTATTGGATCGCAGTGAGCGTCACGAGCGTCGTGCTCACACTGCGAACAAGGGTAGCGGCACACTCCCAGAAATCGAGCTCGTCAGCTTGTCCGCGATAGTACGATATGGCGTTTTGTCCTTCGAACGTCCCCCAGAATCCGTCCTGTGAATCTTCGCAGGGAGTGTCTACGGCCAATGCGTGCGCAGACTTTAAATCGTGAATAAAGAGGTGCCGGACGTCGACGGTGACTGTATCCGACGCAACCGAAGGACGGGCCTCTCGTGCTTTCTTCAGCTTCGCAAGAATTGCCTTGAGCTGTTCAGGGCCCGCGATGACGAGCGCGCGGAACTCGAGGGGCTCTGCAAATGCCCGGAGGTGCTTGGATACCAGGCCCAAGGAGCGCGCTGTTTTCCCGGTGGGGTCACGTATACATGCTTGCTCAACGATGGGAGCGAGCAGCTCTGTGGGACATTTGTCCATGGATGAGAGTTGGCGTTAGAAAGATCATCAAGGACATCGCCTCAGCTAGTTAAGAACGATTTGAACTTTGAAATATCACGCCGGTTCCATGCGGGCTGTTTGTAAGCCTTGCTTTTATGTACGGCTTGAGCTGACGTAATCGTAAGGGTAGCACCTTTGAAGGCTCCTCGAGCCACAAAGCCCACAACAGCGGTCTTTCCTTATGTCACATAAAAAACCACCTTTGCAATCTCGATTTGAGACCATCCACAAACGAGTCATCGAAATAATTGTGGAAACAGGAGGCGCGCCATTTTATTTTTCATTCAGGAACGCAAAATTGTAGGAATATTACTACGGTCTACAGAACCTTTTCATATTGGTAAAAAAGTACAGAACTCGGCATATCGCCTACTAGCGGCCGGTTGATGAATGACAGAGACGACGTAGGCCCTTACTGCAATACTGCTTGCCCAATTGCAACTACAGTTCGGCGAGAGCCGACTCCTCCAACTCGGCTAACAGCAACCCATACTCCCTATTTCCTTCCCTAGAGTACTTCGGGATATATTCACAAGTGGCACATCATTCGTGAGTGTTCTCCGTTTTTTTTTTGATTATTCTCGTTGATTACTTCAGCTCGAGCGACGACTTAGTAAATACATAAGGGAAAACAAGCTCCCCCATAGACCTGGTAGTTTATCATCAGGTTAGTTCTAGAGGCTATGGTCCTCAACATGTTGCCACAAATAGGCAAAAGACGTAATCCCTGGTAGTATATCGGTTTAGTACACGCGCCTGTCACGCGCGAGAGCGGGGTTCGACTCCCCGCCAGGGAGTGTACTGCTTCACTGAATTGCATACTTTTTTTTTCTTTTCTTCCTGGTCTCCGAGTCTTTTTATTCCTCCCGAACCGCCTCTCAACGAGGTTAGTCGTTGTGTGCATCATGATCGTCATATGCGCGCCCCGGCTGGCTCAGGGAGGAATGGTTATGCCGGTCCAGTACTCTCGAAACGAGGACGGACTCGGACTCGGATATCACGAACGAACGCTGCTGCCAGTGCGGCCCGGGGCGATTTAAATTCTCGCACATGTATCTAGATTCTACCATCATATAGCACGTTTGAGGGAGTGCCGGACGTCATCGACATCTCGACGGTAAAAACGCATAGGAAACGAGGCAACGTGAGCTAATGCCTCTAAGCACGTTCGTCCAGCCTGAGACTTCGTGGCTTCATATCCGAGTCGCACCACGTCGATCTAAGGCCCCGCGGCTGGCACCGAAAATTTATACACGAGCCGTAAATTCCCAGTCTGCCAGTGAGACGTCTGAATGCTGATCTGATTCCGATTCCGATTCCGATGGGACCTTTCAATCGGCGTGAAAAAAAGTAAAGTCAACACCTGCGGGGCAGGGGCGGAACCTATGGTGGTTAAATTTACTCTAGCTGGCGCTCACAACTATTCATTCCTACCTTCCATCTTTCATATATATAAAAATAAGATGTACGGTTTCAGAGTTCCTTCTGGACAAAGAAGTGGAAAAAATAAATCGAACTGGCAGAAAAACAATTTACAAAAAGAGAGTGCCTGAAAAGGGTAACTCCCTGGCGGGGAGTCGAACCCCGCTCTCGCGCGTGACAGGCGCGTGTACTAAACCGATATACTACCAGGGATTACGTCTTCTGGCTAATTTCTGGCATGTTGAGGTCTACAGGCTTCGGTCGAATCGGAAGGAGGGGAAGAAACGTAAACTGCACTCTATCATCCATTAAAACGTTTAATACACAATACACGATATACACACGGATCGGATCGCCAAGGTTAAGTTAGGGGGAGTCCGAAGAACGAATCGATGTTTTATTCGTGACCTAACAACGAAACGAAACGAAACGACCTCTGAACGATCTGCGGTGACGCGGGGGTCGGTCGGGTCGGGTCGGCGCGCGCGGACGGGATGGACGGCGAGTTGAGTCGCCGCCGGGTGCCGTCCTGCGCCGACCTTGGATGCCCGATTGCGTCCCCTGCGTACGGCCCTTTCCCCTATTTCCTATGCGTGCCACGGGGCTGCGAGGCTTGGGCCCGCGACGAGTGGGCTTTCCTTCTGCGGCCGCCATCTCCGACTTTCACCCCCCACCCCCCAAACACCTCCACCCTCCCTCTCTGGCGATATTACTACAAGCTGCGACGCGAGATACCTAGTCAATACGTACTATGTGATGCAGGTTGAAATGCGTTTGCGGAGAAGAATTTGTGGGGTCGATTTGCGAGAAAGAAAGAAAGAAAAAGAAGAAGAAAAGGAGAAAAGAGGAATGTGAAGCTCACAGACAGGAACTAGAGAACAAAACAAATGGAATGAAGTAGGTTAGTTAGAATGGAATGGGACAGGATAGGAGGGCGGGACGGAATACGGAATGCGGGGAGGAGAGGGAGATGAGATGGATCGTGGAGTAAGAGAAGCTCGGAAGAGGGAATTGGGGTTAGCCGTTTTAATCCAAATAATGTGTTGGATGATGTAAGGATTACATCTAGATAATGTCCCACATCTCCTCGACTGCGCAGCAGAACTAGAATCGCGAGGAAGGAAGGTTCAGAACGCGGTTCAGGAGAAGGTCAGAAAAGAGAATCGCACCTTGCCGCAGGCGACGCTGGCGCTGAGCTGGTAGTCGCTGATCGAGATCTTCTCATCGACGACGGCGTCCGCAAAGTCGTCCCTGCCGCGGGCCATCGCGCCGACGAAGACGGCGATGGAGTGCGTTTCTGGCAGACGCGGGAGGTACGACGAGAGGCGCACGGTTGGCGAGTCGCCCGAAAGCGTAACCTTGAATGTGTTCACCGGGAAGTGGTCCGTTACGGGGTTCTACACGCGCTTACATATCAGAAAAAAGGGGCATAATTTATGAGGTGATGAACAACGATTGCCTTGATAACTTTGAGTAGCTTCTCTGGCCCATTAACGCCTCGGATGAAGAGTTTGTGGAGGAGTTGGACTGGGGGAGATGTTAGATAAAGAGGAAGCAAGGGTGTGTTGTTGGCGAAGGAACGCACCCATGAGCCCGCTGAAGCGCTTGAACGTCCGGGGAATGCGCACGGACGGGTTGATCTCGATGAGGACGCCCTTGGCGGTGTGAATGTAAACCTGCAGCAGACCGGCCTTATTGAGTGGCGAGTCGAGCAACGTCAGAAGGCACTGAGCGCCCGGGATCACATTACCAAGAACATCAGTACATGTATATGCTGCGGGTGAGATTTAAAAAAAGACGCGCACTTGGTGCGTGATGTCTGGGCGCGCATCGGCGATGTCGCGGCCTGTCTTTGCGAGGATGCCTTGGTGGTCGTCGCAGTTGAGCAGTGCGTATTTGGCCTCGCCGCCGGAGCGGTCCGACCCGCGTTTACCCCTGCCTGCGCCTGCATTCGCGCCGCCTCCACCGCCACCGCCGCCGCCGGAGCTGACGCGGTACGATTCGAGACAGGCCTGCTCAAGGACGACGATGAGGCGGCGTGTCTGGGAACCGGCCGGGGGCGGGCGGGCTTGTTGCGGGATGAGGGAGGGGTTTGCAGGCAGCGCGACGGGCCGCGAGGGCGTGGGCGCTGTGATTTTAGGGTATTCGGGTACGCTTAGGTGCTTCTGCTGTTGCTGCTGTTGTTGCTGCTGCTGTGGGCGTGTTTTTGTGGAGGAAGGGAGCGGCTTGGTGGGACGCTCGGAGACGGGGATGGGGTTCTCGGCGGGGGTGGTAGAGGAGGAGGCGGAGCTCTCGGAGTCGGACTCGTGGGCAAAGTCCATTGGGCGGTCGTCGTCTGCGCCGACGGCGGCGATGGCGCTGGCTGGGCGGGGAGGGGGGCGAAGGAATGTTTCGAGGTGCTCGATTGACTGGGCTTTGCGGAGGGAGTGGGCGGGCTCGAGGGCGTGCGAGCCGGAGTGTCGACGGCGGCGGGAGGGCACGGCGGCGGGCATGGGCAGCGGCGTCGGGGAGGGAGGGGAGACGGGACGAGGGCGGGGGAGAGTGGGAGACGGGACGGAGAGCGATAGAGTATATAGCAGCCTGGGATCTGAGACGGCGTCCTGTAAAAATTAGCTTCGGCCTCTGCCAGGCACGTGAACTTGCGACCCGATAGCAACATTTGTAAAATTGCAGAATGTACATGTATTTTAGGAGTCAATAAAAATGAAAATATTACTTCTGCCCATCGGCGGTATCAGGACACAATCGCCCATCCGAGTCGTCGCTCGTCCTACAGGTAATTGACTCGACGCCAGACTGCATCCCCCATAACGTGCTTCCGATATACCCGAATCTTCGTCAATTCAATTCAATACGCATCTTCACCGTCTTTTGCCCCCCAAAGTTGATCAGCTCAATAATATGTAAGTGAATAGCTAATGATCGAGTGGTGGTCGGTCTAGTCATGTTACATGTAGTAATTATAAGTCGCGTCCAGAAACGGTTATTGCCGTCTCTCTAATGAACGCACACCTCGTCTTAAGCAAGGCGTATCGTGCCCGAGCCATTGCCGGCCCATGCACTCGCTCGTGGCGAGGCCCCGTGGCAGGCTGCAGTGTTGCGAAAAGATTCAACTCGAATGGTCCCCAGGGCCAGCAGACGGCGGCGGGTGCCCGGGACAAAGCGGCCGTCGGCGTATGTTGCACTCCCTCGGGGCTGAAAGTTATTTTATTGACGAGATGTAACTCTAGGTGTTCACGCCCAAGGCGGCGGCGATATTCGTCGTCACCGGTCTCGGGCTCTACTTCTACTTCAGTTATGAGAAGCAGAAGCTGCAGGAGCAGAAGAGTTGCGTCCCTTTCGCTTCCTCTTACATGTCCGTTCGAGACGGCTGATCTATCTATGCTTACACGTAGACAAGGAGCTGGAGAGCCGCAAGTGGGGAAAGGCAGCGGTCGGTGGGCCATTTACCCTGACGACGCACAGCGGCGCACCGTTCACCGAGAAGGATTTGTTGGGCAAATGGAGTCTGGTGTACTTTGGTTTCACGAACTGCCCTGATATATGTCCTGAAGAGCTCGACAAGATGACGGAGGTCGTCAATGATCTCGGTGCGTTTTTAGTCGCTTTTCTCTCTCTTTGTGTACAACGGCTGACGAACGGACGGACGTGTGCAGACAAGATGTACGGCCCCGTTGCGCAGCCGCTCTTCGTCTCTGTCGACCCCGCGCGCGACCCGCCCGCGCAGATTGCGCACTACCTGCGCGACTTCCACCCGCGGCTCGTCGGGCTTTCGGGCACGTACGAGCAGACGCGCGCGATGTGCAAGGTGTACCGCGTGTACTTCTCGACGCCCAAGGACGCCGCGCCGGACGGGGATTACCTCGTGGATCACTCGATTTACTTTTATCTTATGGACCCTGAGGGCGAGTTTGTGGAGGCGTTTGGGAAGAGTAGTACGGTTGGGGACGTGGTTGGGAAGGTGAAGGAGGAAGTGGGGCGATGGGAGAAGGAGAAGGGGCGGAGAACGTGAGGTGGGTTGGGTAATTGACCTCGAGCATTCTCGTTTCTTTTTTTATAGGCATTGGCATTTAGCATAGTACATCACCACTCTATCCAATATATTATTGCACTTTTCACTCTATTAATATTGGATCGCGGGACATGGTCTCTATACGCCAGCGCGGCCTCGGTCCGGACGAGCGGCTACTCTGCCTCCTCCGCCGCAGCGAGTTTCTGCTTCGAGAGTACCTTCATCCGACGCATGTAGCTATTTTGCGCGCCAATACCGTTTGCTCTTGTCAGTACGGCTGGAAGGACAGAATAAAAAGAGGGGGGACATGCTCACTCTTTGTACTGACATCTATTGGTTTGTGCGCTGTTGTTAGGAAGACGGTGATGTCTGTAGAAAAGGGGGGAAACGCACTCTTCGTAGGCGTGTCGCTCGTTCTCGCACTCCCAGGGCACGTACATGTTGTCGCGCCGGCAGACGTTGAGTGGGACGAGCAAGCTGTTCGACCCGGGTTATTCATTCATTTATTCATTTTTGGTGCTGGGAATATAGAGAAACGCACGAAGAGCACTGGTCCCGCCAGCCGAGCGGGACCTTGTTTGCCTTGAGCTCGGTCTGGGACGCCGTCGCGGAAGCGGTCATTGTGTGTCGAGTCTGTGGACAGCCGGGTGCGCCTTGCGAGCGTTGAGGTCGAGTCGGTACGTCACGTGCTCTTCACTCTTTCACTCAGGGATGGGTAAATGCAAGGGCTAAATACATAACAATGCGAAACAGAAGCTGGTGCTATATATGAATGTTCTACTTTTTCTGCTCGGGCTGCATGCTCATCTCGATCGCCCGCGCGATTGCAGCCTCTTCGTCCTCGTCCATGTCCTCTTCCGCCCCTGTGCTTGCACCGGGTGCGGCGGCGTCTGCGCTGTCGTCCATCTCAACGTCCTCTTCTTGGGATAGCCGCAGTGCCTCGCGCAACGCTGCTTCCTCGTCGTCTACCTCGTCTGTGGCAACTGTGCTGGGAATAGCGGCTGCGGGGGGCTGTGCGGGAGAGGGGGCGGAGGGGGCGGAGGTGCTGGGTTCGTCTGGTGTGGGTACGGATGGTACGGCTCCGCCTCCACTGGCTTGCTCTAGTGCGCGTTGACGGGCGCGCTCTTCTTCCATAGACATGCGCATAACCTTGGAATAAATATCGGATTAGGTACGGATATTTCGGGATAAAGGGAAAGTGTACCATGGCCAGTTCGGGGTCGAGACTGGGGTCTATGCCTCCGTAGTCATCGAATCCACCATCTCCCGAGGGTCCGACTGTATTCGTGATATCTGCCATAGTTTGGTCACGGTCGCCACGGTCGGAGGAGAGGACCGTTGAAGAGATGACCATGTCGGAGAGGAGCCGGCGCGGGTCCGGGGGCGCGGCGACGTAGTGTCTAGCGGTTGGCGCAAAGGGGTGAGTCTGAGATAACTAAAATGATGAAGGAAACGTACGAATTGTCTGCGCTGTTTACGTTGTCTACGAATGTTCTGAGGAGGGACGTCTCGCCTTCTTCAATGCCGTCCCCAAAGGCGACAATGTCGATGGCGATGTTATTCTTCTTGAGCTTCTTGGCAAGACGAATGAGGTTCTTCTCATCCGCGCTGGGCCCATCGGGAGGGGAGCCGAGAAAGAGCACGATGCGCTGTCGGAGGTTCTTGTTCTGACGGTGCTTGAGCGCGAGCTGGGCGACGTTCACGGCCGTCGGGAGGTCGACCGCGCCGCCGATCTTGGTGCGCGCGACGTGCGCGCCTTGGATGATCTGCCCGAGCTCGCGCGTGTGCGTGACGAGGACCTCGGGCCCGCGGCCGGCGAGCGTCATGAGCCCGACGCTGTTCTCGGGGTTGCTGTCGGTCTTGGTCTGGAAGACGACGTTGAGTGCGTCGACCATCGAGTCGAAGCGCGTTGGGGGGTAGTCGCCGTTGCGCATATACTCCGAGTTGTCGACGATCATCATCGTCGCTTCGAGCGGCATGGTGGGCAACGGGCGGGCGGCGGAGGGGAGGACAGACGGGGAGTACTGAGAGTCGGTCGGTGGTGACGCGTCGCGGGCACGCATTTGTGTGACTGGCGTCGTCGTCACAGGGTGCAGTATTCACGTGATGTGTACGAGCACGTGCGGCGGGGGCGGCCCTGAAGAGGATCAGATAAGTCCACGGGGTGGCGCGCCCTCTGCCCCTCTCCTCGTCCATCTCGTCCATCCTCGTCCTCGTTGCTGAGCAAAGGTGCGTCCCGAACGTGCAGTGCAACGGTTACACGGTCTAACCGACTGCTCTGCTCCCCCCGCTGCACACGGCTGTTGTGTCAACCCCCAGCGTCTCCTCTTTCCGTTCCATCTATCCCATTTTCTCTTTTCTACTTACGACCAACTCAAGCCAAAATGGAAGAAGAAGTCGCGGCGCTCGTAAGTCCTATGCAGTGGAGGGGCGAGGAGGAATTTGATACGGAGCAGCTACTGACAGGAGGTTATTGCGTAGGTCATCGACAATGGTTCCGGCATGTGCAAGGCTGGCTGTAAGTCGCGATTCTCGGCGACACAGACGCGTCGGAGCTGACATTAGCTTTCGTAGTTGCTGGTAACCGAGTCCGAATTCTGGCTCTATCTACTTCTCTCTGATCGCTCCCGATAGGTGACGATGCTCCCCGTGCCGTGTTTCCGTAAGTGTATGCACTCTTACTTATGAATAGTCGCTGAGAACAATCTCTTAGCTCGATCGTTGGCCGCCCCCGTCATCAAGGTGTGATGGTGGGTATGGGCCAGAAGGACTCTTACGTCGGGTGCGCTCGTTCAGCGCGTCATGACCCCAACCTAGCTCTGATCGATATATTTTAGCGATGAAGCACAGTCAAAACGTGGTATCCTGACGCTCAAGTACCCGATCGAGCATGGTATCGTCTCGAACTGGGACGATATGGAGAAGATCTGGCATCACACGTTTTACAACGAGCTCCGTGTCGCACCGGAGGAGCACCCCGTGTTGTTGACGGAGGCGCCGCTGAACCCGAAGGCGAACAGGGAGAAGATGACGCAGATCATGTTCGAGACGTTCAACGCCCCCGCGTTCTACGTTGCGATTCAGGCCGTGCTTTCGCTGTATGCTTCAGGTCGTACTACGGGTATTGTGCTCGATTCTGGTGATGGTGTCTCTCACACGGTACCCATTTACGAGGGTTTCGCGCTCCCACACGCGATTCTGCGTCTGGATCTTGCTGGTCGTGATTTGACGGATTATCTGATTAAAATTCTGACGGAGCGTGGTTATCCGTTCACGACGACGGCTGAGCGTGAAATCGTGCGCGACATCAAGGAGAAACTGTGCTACGTTGCTCTCGATTTCGAGCAGGAGATGCAGACGGCTGCGCAGTCGTCGGCGCTTGAGAAGAGCTACGAACTTCCGGATGGACAAGTTATCACAATTGGTAACGAGCGGTGAGTAAAGATTTACTATATCGGCAAAGGTGGCTGACAAGGCTGCTAGTTTCCGCGCGCCTGAGGCGCTGTTCCAGCCGTCGTTCCTCGGTCTCGAGGCTGCGGGTATCCACGAGACGACGTACAACTCCATCTACAAGTGTGACTTGGATATTCGTCGCGACTTGTACGGAAATGTTGTGCTGTCCGGTGGTACGACGATGTACCCGGGCATCGCGGACCGTATGCAGAAGGAGCTCACATCGTTGTCGCCGTCGTCGATGAAGGTGAAGATCGTTGCGCCGCCGGAGCGCAAGTACAGTGTCTGGATCGGAGGATCTATCCTCGCATCGCTTTCGACGTTCCAGAACTTGTGGTGCTCGAAGCAGGAGTACGACGAGTCCGGGCCGGGCATTGTGCACCGCAAGTGCTTCTGAGGGGATGGAGATTGGGGGGAGGAAGGACGGATGTTCTCGTTTTGCTGACGATGGCTGGTGTAATTGAGAGCCCTGGCTATGATGGATGCCGACTGTAACGCTACCTTACGGCTTATGAAATGAATTCTTTTTTTTCTGTTGGGAAAGACGGGGGGACGACGGGACGCTGGCTGCCGGTTGCACCCGGCGCGCGAAAAAGTCTTCATAAGGCCGCGTAAATGATCGGCTCCGGCAGCCCAACTCATCTTTCGTCCCCCCAGCTGTACACTAGCTCTCACAGCATCCACCACTGCCTCCGCCGTCGTCCAGGCTGCGGGCAGTCTACATCCTCAACTCTACTCTCTTCCGTTGCTGAAACAATCAGTGGACGTCGCGCACGCGGACTGACAGCAATGCTGCCCAAGTTCGCGAGCCACGTCCTCCACCACACGCAGCGCGCCGCCGCGACTGCGCAAAACTATGCACTCCGTAATGTGCTCGGTCTCCAGAACCAGAGCGGGGGCGCGTCCACCGCACCTGGCAGCTTGAACAACTGGAACAACGCCGCCAGCGGCTCGAGCTCCGGCTGGGGCAGCGCGGGCGGCGCCAAGTACAACACTGGCAGCAGGTTTTACCAGGGATATAATGTCAGTCATATAGGACACGTAAATATTATCAGCGACTGACGACTCTTTTTTCTACGTTCAGGGTGCTGGTCGCGCCGTAACCCAGGCAAACTCGTCCTCAGCTCATGACAACACCAACGGTCGCACGGACGATGACGAGGACCTCCCTCTTCATCGTTCTGCCCTTGTCATCAAATCCCGTCCCCGCCCCCGAAGCAGCAGTGTCCACCTCACCGGTACAGGTCGCCAGAAGCGCGACGAGACCTTCGGTGTTCTCCAGACTGTCCAGCTCCATCAGGCTCGCAAACAGCATAACCTTGCTAGGGCCAGTGCTGCTGACAATGACGCCGAGGTGCAAGACGTCGACCCCTCTGACGCACTCGTCAAGTCTCCTCGTATCCTAGTCCGCCGTAACTCCACCGCGGCATCGAGTGTATCGGATATCGAATCGCTGGATTCTCTCGAGACCTACAAGTCGCTCGAGTCTCTCGAGGACGTCCCCCTTCCCCCCGTCAAAGGTGCCAGCAATGGCGACGTCGCCCCGGATGATGTGCTTTCTACGGATCCCGGCCTGCCTCAGACCGCGGTTCAACCAAGCCAGGACCAGGACTCGAGCGACAACGTCGGGGAACCCGCAGACTTTTCCGTCTACCAACGTCTAGAAGCTGCTCGTCTATCGGGAGATGCTCAACGCGTCGTCGCGGAGGTCATGAAGTTCCGCAAGGACCATCGGAACCCGAATGTACGCGAGTACAACATTGCGCTTCATGCACTGGTTTCTACACGTCAGAGCGGCCAACCGATCACGCTTATCCTCAAGACATACAATGAGATGCTCACCCGTCAGGTTGCGCCCAATATCCGGACTTACAAGACCATGATCCTTGCGCTTTGCGAGCGCGATCGTGAGGTTGACCGTGTATGCTTCCAAATTAACTGGCGCCAGAAGCGTCGCACGATCATAGGACGCGCAAGCAGTTTGGCTTTTGATGCAGATGAGCAGCAGCTACGGATGCTTCGCAATGAGGACAATTTCGGCTCGGCAATGCTTATCTTCGAGGCGGCGCAATCGCTCTTCCGTGATGCGAAGTCGAATAACCTCTCGCTCGGCCCTGAAGTGTACAATGCGCTCCTCCGCTCGTGCATGCTCCACAGCAATACCACGGCTGCCATTCGCGTTTGGGGCGTTCTCGAGGCCATCAAAGGATATCACCCGGACACAAACTGCTACCTGCATCTGCTCGGCGCATACGTTGGGGCAAACGATGTCGAATCTGCCAGGGATGTCTTCAACGAATACTTGCTCGCCGCAAAGGAGGGTCGTATCCATTGGCCTCCCGTTGGCAATGAGGGCCTCAACACGCATCTCTTTTCCGATGAGACACGCTCTGGCAAGGCACGCGTCTCACAGATGCTCATGTGGGTCAAGATGATCGAGGGATACTTCCGTGCTCGCACACCGGTTACGGCGATAGCACTTCTTGAGGAGATGATGGACTCGAGCGCTGGTGTTCAGTTTGGCCCGACGGATGTACCGCCGCCGTGTGCTGCGGTCTACTCTGCTTTTATTCGAGGCTTTATCCAGAACGACGACATGAAGAGCGCGCTTGCGTGGTTTGACCGCGTGCTTGCACAGGACACCGTTTCCCGACACCCGTTGCTCCCCACGACTCGCACGCATCGCCCGGACCAGATGGCTTGGAATGACCTGCTCGAGGCATTGATTGAACGTGGCATGCTCAAGGAGGCTAATGAGAAATTCAAGGTTCTGAGCGACATTGCTGACCGTGATGGTTTGAACATTCGCACGTACGACCGTATCAGTGTGTTCGAGCTCAACATGAGGCACCTCATTGACACTCCGGATCTACCTAAGGAGGAGTTCGATACCACCATCAAGTTCCTTGAAGAGTACATCGTTAATGGTGCGTACGCGGACGACGCAAGCTCCTTCAGCGTCTTGGAGCAGCAGCGCGTGTCGTTTGGTGCCTTTGTGGCTTTCCTTGCCACACGCCTTGGCCGGTACGACGATGCGCTCGCGCATCTCGAGCGCTTCATTAGTACGAGCAATAAAGTGTCGCATGCTCAGGAGCTTGAGAAGGTTGACCCGGATTTGCTGAAAATGAATCGCAGAAGTCTCCAGAACCTTTGCGACGACGTCGTACCCGCATTGCTCTTCCGCTCGTCCGGTCCTAATTCACTGCCATCAGTCAAGTATGTACGGACCCTCCAGACTACACTTGACAGCGTCTACTTTTTGCCACAGCACAGGTTCAACGCTCTCTTTATGAAGGTGTATGCCCGAGCCAAGGCTGAGAAGAAGCTTGCGGAGCTGGAGTACAAAGACTGGAGATTGTTTTCACGCGCAGCTGTATCTCTGCTTCTGGAAGGATTCGAAAAGGATGTCTCTCATAGTTTTGGTCTCGAGGAGTTCAGAACTTTCATCACGGACCTTACGAAGTCGGGTTACTCGACGCAGGATATGGTGACGCGTGCATCACGCAGACTTTGCAACTTGATTATCCAGCACTACGGCCAGGATGAAGCGGACAAGATCTTTGCGACGTTAGGTGGCGAATGGGTGAACCTCGCAGAGGACGTGAAGGCATGGGCGGCCAGGGATAAGCTTAAACTACCCGCGCTTACGCCCTCGACGGGGCCAGTGCATATCGACAAGCTCCTCAGCCGCGCCGTGGATGAATATTTCCCGGCGAATCCCAATTTTTCTGTCCACATGGCGTTTGCGCGCTACGAGGCCGCGGCAGCAGAAAAGACTTACCCGACACCGGACGTCATCGGCCGTCTGATCTCAACGTTTGGGCGTCTCGGTGACCTCGAGAAAGTGCATCGGCTTTACGGTGACGGACAACGCGCCCTGACAGCATACAAAGGCGATAAGGAGCGTCAGTCGGTTGGCTGGTATACGATTGAGGATCAGATGATTGTTGCGCTCGCGCACGCAGGGCAGATAGAGAAGGCGCATGTGCACCGCCAGCGCATCGTCGACCAAGGTGGGAATCCATCTGCGGACGCATACGGTGCGCTCATCCAATGCGTGCGCGAGACTACGGATGATAGTGCGAACGCGTACGCGCTGTGGCAGGAGTCGCAGATGCGCGGTGTCGTACCGAACCTTTACTTGTACAACACGATCATCTCGAAACTATCCCGTGCGCGCAAGGCGGACTACGCCCTCGAACTGTTCCAGCACATGAAGGCGAACTTCGTGCGTCCGTCCTCCGTTACCTACGGTGCAGTCATTGCCGCATGCTGTCGCGTCGGTGATGCACAGTCCGCGGAGGTGCTTTTCGAGGAGATGACATCGCAAAAGAACTTTAAACCGCGTATTCCGCCATATAACACCATGATCCAGTTTTATGCTCACATAATTCGCGATCGCGGGCGCGCACTTCACTACTTCGAAGCGCTTCTCGCAGCGGGTATTCAGCCGACGGCACACACTTACAAGGTACGTATCGATTTTTTGTTCGGTAACACCTGACTCAATTTTTTTCTCCTTGAACTATCTAGCTTCTCATTGATTGCTACGGTACTATCGAGCCTGTGGATATCGCCTCGATGGAGGATGTTTTCTCTAGACTGGTTAACGATAGACGGGCACAGGTTCAGGGTGTACACTGGGCTGCGCTGATCAACGCGTGGGGCTGCGTACAGAAGGATCTCGGCAAGGCAATCAGCATCTTCGACTCCATCGCTACGCATCCGGCCACAAGACGCTCTAGTGCGGCGCTGCCCGATGCAATCGTTTACGAGGCGATGATGAATGTGCTCGTTACACTCCGACGGGCAGACCTCATTCCTACATACCTCGACCGCTTCGCCAAGTCTGGCATTCACATGACCGCGTACATTGTGAACCTGCTCATCAAGGGCTACGCGACTGCGGGAGACCTGGAGCGTGCTCGCGAGGTCTTCGAGAACTTGCAGGATCCCCCGGTTGGGCTCGCGGCGCCGAATAATCATGTTACGCACGATCCTTCTGCGCAGCGCCAAGTTTCGCCAGACACGCCTGTGTACAGAGAGGTGGGTACCATACTGTCCGCCTGTCTTTTAATGGCTTCTAACTATATCCCCAACAGCCTTCGACTTGGGAAGCGATGGTCCGCGCTGAGCTTGGTAATGGAAACAGGGAGAAGGCGACTGCACTACTGCAGCGCGTGTCGGAAAGGTACGTTCTTAACAGTGTCGCACGCATTTGTATCGATGTTGACCCGGTATGATAGGAAATTCCCTCCTGCTGTGTATGCGCGCATCAGCGGAATCATGCTTGAAGACTCGGTCTCTCCTTGGACGTCGGATGATTCCACGGTTCACAGCGCATAGTTCGCGTTGGCCCGTGATTGACAATCAACAAAAATCGTCTCCTGGTTTTTTCGTGCAGGCCTTTTTCGCTCTTCCTCTTGGATAGAGGATTCCTTTCCTTAGATGTTCCATTTCTTCTTTTCTTTCTGCTCATTATTCTGTTCATTAACGGCACTATATAGTTTTCCAGGCCGGCCTTCCTGAATTGCGGAGGTGTACGATCACGCTGGGTTTTTATGATATCTCGATTTCCGCCAGACGCCAATGTAGTATACAAAATAGTGAACAGATTTAGCTTAGACCCTGTGGACGTTCACTCCGCCGACCCTTCTTAACGACTGATAATCATAGGCAGTTTACAATCATCAGAATCCTTTGTACTAAACATATTTAGCGGAGCCCCGACATTAGGGTAGTTAGTCTAATCGATTGGCTGCCTTCTGAAGACGACTGTAGTCAGAGGGAGAAACCAGATCGTCCGCAATGAAACGTCTAATCGCCAGGAATGAAGCAATTAGGAAGCCGATAAAAAGAAGAGCGGTCTGATACGGATGTGTAACAACGAAGTCTTCGAGCGATATGAAGAGATTGTTTATGCGCTATATTCAGGGGGTAAGCAAGACGTTGTATTGAAAAGGCTTGAATAAAAACTAACCCGGGCGATCCGCTCGATAATGTTTTCGGAGTTCTTGTAAGGTGTTTGACCAGCGAGGACGCCATTAACTGCGTCCATCATACCCTGGACATCGAACGCAATCTTATTTCCTTGCGGATCGGTGTTATAATATATTAAATTCTAAGTAGATCGATCAGTACCGGTACACCATTGGAAGAATAAAGTGAACACGCACATGATGATCGGTGACGATGACAGTGGGTACGTCTGCGCTTTTGATCCCGTACATGCTCTTCATCCAGCTCGCCCACCTTTCCGCATCCATCCATGCGAAGACGACGTCGCGCGCAGGTGGGGATGGAAGCTCCTTTTCGCTGGCGTGGCGCCACGCTAACGCAGCAGCGCGCATCGTATCACTCGCCTGTGTCTCCATCGCGGGTGCGATTGCGGCGAGCACGACAAGTGGGTGGTGTGGGGCGTTCATCACGTCCTGGAACGTGTCTTGAGTAAGCGCGAGCGTGGACGGGAAGCGATAGCGCAACAGCCATTTGGGGAGCGTTGAGGCGCTGTCCGCAATGAGAGTAGTATCGGCGTCTGATGGAAGTGGGAAAAGGGAGGTGTATGAGTGTGCCAATCCGTCCTTTATGGAGAGGAGGACTGGTGTGTTAGAGTATTCCGGTGGGATGTTAAAACGAGAACGGAGGCCTGAGTTAGAGGACGTCAGGATAACTGGAGAGCCCAGAAGAATTTTCGATGACTGTTCCAATAGTTTCTGAGATCAATTAATCAGGAAGGCCGGTAAGACACTAAAAGATATTTAGTAATCATACCAGCGCGTAGGTATCACTTGAGGAGTGTAAAAATAAATATAGCGAGGAAGACTCCTTGACATAGTGCTCGTAATCGTCTTCCGCATTAATCTCTAACATTGAGCTAGAGTTCAATGTCAACACATAGCCAATAGAAAATTTCATGGAAGACGCGTACGGTGCAACTGCCATCCCGGCAAATCTCTCCAACTGCTCTAGCTTCCTTCCGCCAGTATATTCCGACTTGTGCGTCCCAGAACCACTCCCACTAGAATAGAAAAACAGCGAGGGGTAGCCCAGTACGCCTTGGGACTTGCATAGATCCTTATGATTATCACAATTTACTTCGGCAATGTTCAGCTTGTGTCTTAAACGGGCTGCAAGTTGAGTCCAAATAGGAGCGAGCTTCTTGCAGTGGCCACACCTGAATGCTGCTTAGGTTTTTTTTGCGCAGATGTATGAAATGGGCTTACCAGGGAGCGTAGAATTTGACGAAAACCGGACCTTCCTTGAGAAGTGTGTCTAACCCTTGTTCGTCTACAGCGCGCACCATACCATTCTCATTTGGTAGAATAGTCGGAACCTGCGCTTCGGTCTCCTGCGTTTCGGTCTCCGGAATCACAGGACCGCGGGAGGAATGCTCATCAAGAAACGATGTTAACGTGTCCCAATCACGAGAGCCCTTGAACTGTACGTCGAAAACTCCGTCCTTATACATGCTCATCTGAGGGTATCCCATCACACCATGCTTATTGCAAAGGTCTGTATCTCTTAGCTGTGACCCTGTTATGGTGGTGCCAGACTGTCACATACCTCCATTAACAGCACAGTTTATCTGAGCAAGGTGAACGCCGGGACTCTCCATAGACTCATAGTGCTGAACAAGCTTCTCCCACGTTGGTGCGAATTGACGGCAGTGATGGCAATACGGCGAGTAGTGCTCGATGAACCTGAGACGACGAAGGTCAATAATTTAGGTAAGAGTTTCACGCCAACTGGTTAGATATGTAGCGCGTACCATGCACCGTTGGCGACGGTAGTGTCGAAGTTGTCCGGGGTGAGTACCTTAAGTTCGACCGACTGGACAGGCAGCGCACTCGCAGCCAGCGCGAGCGACGTTACCAGTAGACTGGTCGGAAGCCTTGCAAAAATGCTAAGCATTTTAATTGACCCAAACGCCAATGAATGGTCTCGGATACAGAAGACAACGACCAGCGGAGCGTGATGGTAGTGAGTGACAGAAGGGTGCGAGTCGTCGACGCGCACGTCGGGCCTGTGATTATTGATGAACTTCATCACTCTTTAGTAAGGCTGTTCAAGTTTCTTCGTCGCACGGACGCAAATTCCCTCCCCGTTACAGATTTAACAAGGCTATGGAAACTTATACATACAAACAGTTTCAAGGGCTTCCGGCGACCGTCCATATCGCTCTCTTTGCGTCCGTAAAGAACGCTGCAAAGTTGCGTGCGCGGATTGTCAAGGCATCTACTGCGGAGGGCGCTGAAGGCGAGGCGGAACGAGACGCCGTGAACTTCGCCTTCATCGAGGCCAGACTAGTATGCCCAACCGTTGCAGCTCGCTTCGCCCCGTTGAACGGAAGCCGCTTTGCTAGGTGACAAGCCGACAGCATCTCCAGACCGCCGTTTACCAGTCGCTGCTCGCGGAAGCCCAGGGTGCCCCCAAAACAAAGACAGTACACTCGGAAATTATATGGTCCTTGAACCCAACGAATAACGTCTGTAATATCCTCCCAATATAATTAAGCTGGGGGTCTCAGCCGCCGTACAGATTACGGAAGCACTTCGTAGATTCGGTGTATCGGACTCATCAGCTTCCCTTTTCGTCGTCCGCATAGGGTCCGATACAGACTCTAACGAAGTGCTATCTAGCATGAAGGTCGTAGTGGATGGAGTTTTGGTGCCTTTAAATGCCTTGGACGGTATTACAGATTGGGTGTCCGTCAAAAAGGTAGGTCTCGCAAGTTTGCTATCGTTCTCGTGCTTACAAAGTTCTACAGTACTACAAGTTGAACGGCGAGCCAGCTATCCATGCACTCGAGAAAAACCCTAGGAGACATAATGTAGTGGTCGACGAACTGGTCACCAGCCTTGTAGCAATGAAGACCGTCATGTCGTAGTGCCGGTGCACTCCTCCCCTTTCTCGCTTCGCGAAACTAAGGACCGACCAACCTTAAAAACAGGTCTCCCACTACTGACTCTGTGATGGGAGATCTGCTTAGTGCCTCGCCACGTTGTTATGAGCGAGGCGGACACCTAAGCTTACACCTTCCGAATCAGAGTGATAAGCCACTCGACGCAGTAACGATGCGACACAAGCCATGGGGTAACTCTGCTCGGGGCACGAGGCACTCCAAATGGGTTGGGCAACCACGGATTCGTCAATATCGTCAGATTACTTCTGCCCCACAGACGCGATGATCTCCATCCTCGCTGGTCACGGAATGAGTGAGCTGAGCTGACGATTTATACCGGAATACATTGAGGGGATAGCGTGCGACGTGCTATGCAGATTTATGATGGCAAGTACTTTCGGGATGATTGTGTCTGCCGTTTCTCGGGGTTTCTTGACGAGAATTGAAGCTTAATAATCCTTCTGTCTTCGAGCGCATGGTATCCACGCACAGCAGGGCTTTGTGTCATAAGGACATGTCCCGCATATATGTACATACAATATGTATGCACCTCCGGTCTGCTACCACCCCTTGAAGACACTGGCAAGTCATTTAAGACACAAAGTTAGCTGGGATATCCAACAGGGCAGACACAGGGAATAATTTGTGTAATGTAGACCATGAACTGTGGATGGAAATAATTAGCTGCAAATCGCTCAGCAGTGCTGGAGTAGATTGCGAGTCATGAAGTGCAATTATGAACTTAAACATATCTCTGGTAGTATATCGGTTAGTACACGCGCCTGTCACGCGCGAAAGCGGGGTTCGACTCCCCGCCAGAGAGTTTATTTTCTTACGTCGTTTGTTTTCAACTTTAGAGTTCACGTGTTTCTTCGTTTAGATAAGTAAACGGTTAGGGATGATGATGATAATGATTTCCATTTTTGTATAGCAGCTTTTCAGGCCGTTTACGGCCTATATAGCTGCTACTCTACCGTATATTACATGTAGGAAAGGGGGGAACGGTTCGAACGTGAGCGGGTGAGGGAATAAATATCGATAAAATACCGATACACGGAACTGGAGGCGGGGTACTTTTTTGAGGAGAGTGTTGAGTGAGTGGTATCTGAGGTGGGGGGGTATCGTGTGACGCTTGCATGCTTAGGGGAAGTGCGAGGGCGTGTCAGCCTACTTGGTTCGGAAGGGGGATGTACCCGCGGTTGTAAGGTAAACGAGGACGGGGAGGCCGAAAGGAAAAGAAAAGAGAAGAATATGAGTGTTCTCAAGCTTGAGATGAGCAAAGTAGGAAAAAGATGAAAATAAAAGATTGCTCCAGGCAGGACTCGAACCTGCGGCTTCAAGATTACTCTTCATCAGAAGATCATATTTAACTATGAGACTTGCACTCTAACCAACTGAGTTACTGAAGCTACGCAAAGCTGCTTCACTTGTGCGTACAATCAGAAAAATACCTAGTTTACTAACTATTTGAAATAAGATTCGGTTTGTTTCTTTTTAGTTTTGAACGTGCATTCAATAGACCGATATGGAAGAGGTTGGTTTGTAAGCCTGAAAGCTGGACGAGTGCTTGTCATAACTCACAACGTCAAGGGCGGAGAAATGAAGTATAGAAGTTCCACGTGGTAAGGGGAAAGGAAGACACAAGGGAAAATTGCGACTGTCGGCTACTTTCGACATACTTTCGACATGCAGCGGCGGCGCCCCAGCGGCTACGGCATTACATACCTAAAACCATCAAGGATTTCCTCAAGGCTTTAAGCGAGGTACAAAAAATAGAGAACTCCTAATGAGTACACTGCATTTGGCGGAGAAAGACAAAGATGATACACAAGCTATTTGCCAACTTTAACTGTTAGGTTTAATTGTACAGGATTCCCAGAGTTTGGAGGGACAGTCCCCTGGGCGTGTGTCTCACGAGTCACGAGTGCTTCATTAATTACTTCGTGTAAGTAGCGCACCAGCTGCGCCTTTACGTTGGCGAGAGCACCTTGGGATTTATTCGCGTTCCCGTTCCCGGGGAGTGCCTTATTGGGCATGAGACGAATTCACCGCTCTCCGGCGTGTTGCAATTTCGTACCTTTAGCAGTCAAGCGGAATGCATCATCATCGCAAGTCGATATCAATGTCGCGGTGTGGGCCCGGAGCCGGCATTGGGGATTGACCATCCGTCAACTCGAGGTACGGAGCTATCTCCGGGAATTCGTCCACCAGTGAAAGGTTCAGTAAATTGCGATAGGACTTGTGACGGACGTTTCGTCAGGTTGAGTTCGTGAGCCGTTATTAAGCACGGAGAGTAGAGAGGGGCAACGATGAACCCAGATATGCATACCTCGATAGCTTTGAATTTTCCGTTCATGAATTGATTTTCGGTCGCTGCGCGCTCCAGCCGGTCTTTGGTTAAAAACACGGGATTTCGGGCGTTGTCAATATCTCTAAGATATGGTATCAGTCAACTGAAGTCGTAAATTATCGGAAGTCACGACCTACTGTAAAATCTGAAAGGGTATCATAGTCTTCAATCCTTCGGCCAAGCCTTCAATCGTTGAGAGGTGCCCGATCACATCATTGACCCTGTGACCAACCGGTTTGCCTGCCCCGCTTTCCCCTGGTTTCACATTTTGCCTTTCTTTCGTAGAATCACTGACGACGGTTGTACCGAGATTGTACAGCGCATTTGCCAGGCCCGCCAATTCTAACTCCAAGTCACCCTGTGCACCGGTAGGAGGGGGCGTCTGCGGTATATCACCGGGAGATTCTGGCGTAGCACCGAACGTAGGCTGCTGTGCCATTCGTGAGCAAAATGTGTGTGGTCGTCGCCAGCGGCCCTCCGTCGAGGTCGCGCCGGAGCGGCTTCGCATCACGTGATTGCAAGTCGCTATGCAACCCCCACCAATTAATATTATCCTTATCCATCTTGTTTGAACTTTGCAGGGGCTGCTTGGTCTTGCAAGCTTGAAGTGGTCCCCAACTCAAGTTACCTTCCGGTTGAGAGCCATCGATGAACTTGCTCAATACCTACGAATCGCTGTCTGCTTCTTCTGGTAGAGAGGACGTTGGTGCTGCACTTCGTTCCATCGTAGAAGGTACGAGTCAACTCGCCGGTTATTCTGTACACATGGTGGATCTTGCTTCAGCCCCGCCTTTCGCGCTTGCATCTGCGGACAGGGACAGGCTCGTAGAGCTACTTCTTCAAGACATAAACGCTATCATAACTAGCTCAAATGGGAAGGGGAGACTGACGCAAAAGGGTAAGCTTACTCCTTAGCGGTTTCTCGCGAATTATCTCGCTTTTTGCTCATCGGCTGATTTAGAGGCTGGTCCGGCATTGTTGGCTTTGAAGACGCTCGGGCGGGCCGCGGCAGCCTCGATTGTCATCTCGAGCCAAAGCGTACGTAAACCCAATAGTTTGATTTGCATTGACATGGATCGCGTTCACGTCATTCCCATCTTCAGAATTTAAGGGTGCTTTTAAGCGCAGCAGAAAGCTTCCGTGCAGTGGACAGCGACGCAGCAGATGATGCGCTGCGGTGTATCGCGAATGCTCTACTACTGGTAGAGAAAGGTCGTGCATCGTGGGTAGAGATCCAAGGAGCAACGCATTGCGTGGATTTGCTTTCCGTAAGTTTAAAGTTTTTTACTGGCTCTTCTAACGTTCATGCCACTAAAACTCGATACAGAGAACGACATCAACATCTTGCATATTCCTCTGTTGCCGTATTCTATTCCTTTGCACCGCTTCTTCTACGTCTGAGCTGCACAAAATTCTAATGGATCGCCCTGCCGCCCCAATATTTGACAGGCCCGTTGAACGGGGAGGTCAACAGGGTATTATCGACGTCATAGCCAAACAATTAGATTTTCTTCTCTCCAGCATTCTCCAGGGCTCCGCCATGAGCAAGGAAGCCATGACTGATCTGCTAAAGTTTACTTTTAATATTCTTTGTTACTGGCCAAGGGTGAGTGCCAACCTGTTGAACACAGGAGATTTACGTACCATCTTGAAAAGATTGCCACAGATGCCGAGGACTTGCAGTCGGATAGCGGGAATGAAGAAAGGCACGAAGGCGGGCTCAGCGAAGACACACCGGTATTAGGAGAACGGTGGACAAGGCGGCTTGACGGGTACGCTAGGCTATCTTTCTCACGTGTGTGACTAACCTTCAAGTATCCATAGACTCTTGCCTCCTCTTCGTCGGGTATTTCTTGGCTTACCCTCCATGTCTCCATCGCCTTTGGCAGCGCCGCTAACGCATGTCTTGCACTCCTTATTACCAATTCCACTTGATAAAAGACTATGCCCGGTTTGGTTTCCCGAGGCAGCCAGTCCTGGTGAGTCCCTGTCGACTTTTCAGTGGGGCTGGAAGTCACTTCGCTCAGCTGCAAGCGGAAGTTCAACACCTCATTCAATGAGTACACCGCCGGGTGCGCATGAGGCTCACGAGCAAGCCTCTCTTTCTCCAGGACCTAATGAGGGTATTTCCAGCAAAGGGAAAGAAAAAGATGGGGAAAGTCGAGGTGCACTGGACCGCGCATTGTCAATGTTGACACCTAGACTATCTTTGTCATCTCGCTCTTCGTCCCCTAACCATCCTCAAAATCTCAAAGATGCTGAACGGCATCAGTCCTTCCCGAAAGTTCTGAGGCGTTGCTTGGAACTTTTGGACGCTTCTTTGATACACTATCTTCCGGGAAATGTCGATCCGGACGACGCGTCTGTCCGTCTCATTTGTACTCATGAGGATGTCCAGCTCGATCATGTTTTGGCCCCACTCGTTTTACTCATGACGAAGTTCTGTAAGTTCAGTATGGATTGCCGAAAGGTTTTCAAGCGGCACATTCTGCCTCCGGACCTGTGCGTGTCTGATAGGTCATCTCACTATCCGCAGTAAATTGACTATAGTCAGGGACCGTACATCGCCCATCGAGGGGAGAGCGGACACGCTCGGGCGTTGTGTCCGACTTATGGCCTGTGTTAATCATCAGCAGCTCAAGAGCGCTGTCGGAGAGTTATTATTCGTAGCCTGCGACTCGGACGGTGCGTGTGTGCTAATTTTTCGGATGGATATATAAGACTGATCCTCGCCATTAGCCCAAACCTTGTCTAGTCAGATAGGATACGGTAACGCTGCCGGGTTCCTTTTTAACAAAGGAATTCTTTCCGCCCCGCCGCCGGCTTCTCCGGGCGGTGCTTCGGATGACATAGATCCTTCAGTCAACCCGATCACAGGAATGATCCAGCAAGAGCGGCCCGCTGGGCCAGATATGACTGAAGAGGAAAAGGAGAGGGAAGCTGAAAAACTCTTTGTCCTCTTCGAACGCTTAGAAAAGTCAGGTGGCATGGAAAATCCCATAAAGAAGGCGCTGCGCGAAGGAAAACTGGAGAAATACTCAGAGCGAATTAAACCAGACGAGGCTGATAGTGACTAATGGGGAGGGAGTTGCGGAAGCATAGTTATAATCTTCGTAGTTTATCACTTCTTAATTTTTATGAATATTGACCGGAGCGAGGTGCTTCATCAGCTCATAGCTTCCCAAGATAAAACCCGACAGCAAACTGCTTTTTGGTAACATATATACATGCGCAGGTCGAGACATTAACTAGGAGCAAAAACATATACAACGAACTAGTGCAGGTAATAACGACAATCCAAGCACAAAACACAATGGAATGAAGATATATCTTTTTAGTTAAAAGGTCATTCTTTCGCCCCGGAACTCGACAGCTCCACCGGTGCGGGGGCCTCCGCGGGCTCCTCCTCGTGGTGCCCCTCGTCCGCCCCTTCCGCCCCTACCTCCACCTCGTCCACCGTCACGTCCGCCCTTTAGGAGATGTTTTAGTCGTTTATTAACACAGGAATAAAATGAAAGCACCCACCCGTCCACCTCTATCACCACCACCACGGCCACCCTAGGTGCATAGACTGACGTTAGTATTGAGTAAACCAAGAATCAGTCAAGACGCTAACCCATCCGCGGTCACCTCCGCGGTCACCACCACCAAATCCTCCACGACCACGTTTAAATCCTCCGCCTCCACCGCCTCCGCCGCCTTCGGTACGAGGTTGCGAGAAGTCCAACCTGAGAGAGCGGCCTCCGATTTCTAAGCCTTTTGCGCCATCAAATGCCTTCTTAGCCGACTCGATATCGACAAATTCAACGTAGCCAAAACCCTTCGGCCTCTGGGTCTCCCTATCGGTGGGTAGACGCACGCTCTTGACTTCGCCATATTCCGCAAAAACCTCCCACAAACCGTCCTCTGTCGTGTCAAAGCTGACATTACCGACAAACAGAACCGTCGACGGTTCGCTTGGCACGTCACCAAAAGCCTTCGCACGTTTCTCGGGGTCGGCAGGTTTGGGAGACGTCTTGTCGACATTGACGACTCTTCCATCTATCTCTTTCGTCCCATTCAAAGCAACAGCCGCGTTCGCGCCATCCATTGTGGCAAACTCGACGAACCCAAAGCCACGCGATTTCCCAGTGTTACGATCCATCTGTACACGAGCGGAAATTACTTCACCACACTCTGCGAATTCACTGGCCAGCCAATCATTGTCGACGTTCCAAGACAACCTGCCGATGAAACAAGTCTTGGATTCCCCTTGCGATTCGGCCGTCGTGGCGGTCTCGCCCGTAGTAAGTTTGGCCTTTTTCGTCGGGACTTCGGCAATTTGGTCTGCCTTGCGCTTCCCTGGTTCCAGAGTTAGAGTGGGATCAGAAGACGAAGAAGTAGGCTCACCGTTTTTTACAGCGGCGGTAGAGACGGGACCATCCATCTTGACATCCTCATTTTTTTCACCCGACTCGCTTTCATCCGACGACTCCCCGGAAGAATCGTTGTCACTTGATGACGAGGACTTCGCCTCCTGCGCTTGTTTAGCGGCTGTGGATTTCTTGCTCACCGGCGATTTTGTGACGGACGCCTTTCCAGGTGCTGTATCTTTCGGTACCTCATCATCAGACGAGTCGGAGCTCTCAGAGCTATCGCTGCTACCTTTTTTGCCGGCGTCTTTAGTCGGGGTCTTGATTTGCGTAGCTTTCGGCTTTTCCTTACCAGAGTCCTCTGAATCCGAATCCGAATCAGACGAAGGTGACTTTGCCTGCATATCTATGAGTATTCCGTCGTTTTAGAGCGGATATGCAGCGAACCTTAGACACCTTCCCGTTTGCCTTTTGCACGGTTACATCTTCCTCAGATGAGGATTCATCAGACGACTCATCACTGTCACTGCCGGCTTTAGCAGTCTTAGTCGCTATCTACAAAGTCAAGCACAACTAAGTCAGAATGGGTTCCTCTTTTTCCTCAGCTATGTGAACTGACCGGAGTCTTGCCGTTGGTCTTCGGAATCTCGACCTCCGACTCCGAAGATTCCTCGGATGACTCCTCATCGCTGCTCTCCTGCTTTTTCGATGGCTTAGACTTCCCCTTTGAAGTCTTAGTTGACCGATTACGTCAGGCTCTCTGGATTGCAGACTGCTGATACAACGACATACCAACTTGGCCTTCGCAGCGGGCTCTTTTGCAGCAGGAACCGCCGCTGCCTTTTTACTCTTCACCTCCTTTCCCTTCACCTCCTTGATAGCTTTTGTCTTGTTTGCCATAACGAATGAGTGCCCACGAGCAAAAAGACGGAAAAGGGGGAGAGGGGAGGGAAGAAGGAAGGGACGCCGAAAAAATGAAATTTTCGCCCGGAAAAGTTCTTCCCGAAAGGGACGCCGATCAGTCATCTTACATAAGACCCAGATGAGATCAGAGTCAGAGGCATGTATGTAACAACATCTACTACATCCTCGGGAATGGATTCACATTTCCAGGTGCTAGTGCTTGGAACGGGAATCACTGAATCCATAGCAGCGGCGTAAGCATACTCTACCCTTCGGCCATTTATCCTATTGGCTAAAACTCCACCAGCGCACTCTCCAAGGCCGGCCTGAAAGTACTACATGTCGATACCAATGATTACTACGGTTCCGATGAGGCCAGTTTGACAATTAAAGAGCTGCAAAAGTGGGTTGGTGCTACTAGAAAAGGCCCCAATACAGGGACTTCGTCTGCGTCCCTTTACGGAGAACTGCTGCAACACTCAAGGGCTTATTCATTGTCATTGTCGCCCTCGGTGATAGTCTCTACTGGACCCCTCATCTCCTCGCTCATCGGCTCCGGAGTTTCTCGCTATGGTGGCTTTAAACTTCTTGAACGCATTTGCGTATATTCCCCCTCCGGTTTCAGCAGCGTTCCGGGAAGTAAAGAGGACATCTTCAAATCCAAGGAGCTGTCTCTGTTGGATAAGCGAAAACTTATGCGTTTCCTAGTATTCGCCTCAGGGGATTTTGAAAAAGCTCCAGAAGTCCAAGAAAGATCAACCATGCCCTTCACCGAATTCTTGGAACAAGTTTTTCTTCTTAACAAACAGCTAGCTTCCGCTTTGACTTACGCCCTCGCCCTATGCAATAGCGACTCCGGTGTGTCTGTACTCAGGCCTTCGCACACAATACATATCCACTTACATGTCTCTGTCTAGAGCCTGTCATGACCGCATTGACCCGGATAAAACGATACATACGTTCAACGGGGCGATACGGCCCTTCGCCGTTTCTAGTTGGTCAGTATGGAGGCCTGGGCGAACTAGCCCAAGGGTTTTGCAGGTGACGGTATCAGTGTCACATAAATGTCTTCTATTAAACCCGGTTTCAGAGCATGTGCGGTGTCCGGTGGAACCTATATACTTGGTCACGACATCATCTCCTTGGAAACGAGTTCCGCTCAAGTCGAAGGGGTCGAGGCAAAGAACTCCAGGGTCCACTTGTTGAAACTCGATGAGCTATCCGAAACCTTATCAGCCGACATGGTCATCACGTCCTCCGACCTCCTGCTGAAATACGGTGGACCAGGAGGAATCGGCCCCGAAGACAGATTAGAAGACGAGCTATGTGCATGCGGTATTGTTGTTATTGAAGGCATTATCTCTTCAATTTCGGCGCATGAAGACACCAGATCCACGCGACAAAAGTCTGATGAAATGCGCTCTGCAGCCAAGTCTTTGGATTCTGCGTTTCTAGTCTTTCCTCCTGGAGAGCTTGTTTCTGGCGCGGCCCAAGGTCCTGTCAATGTATTGATTAACGGCGAAGGGACGCTGTCTTGTCCGCGCGGAAAAAGTATGTTATTTAATTATTTTTAATGTATCACTGTTGTTGATAATTAAAAGGTATCTTGTACTTTTCGACGATCCTGAACGACAATGTCCTCAGCGAAATCAAAATGGACCCTGAGCTCTTACTGCGCCCGTATTTGGATGAGACCTTGTCAATGGTCCATACTTCCGAGTATTTATCTCCGAAAGAGCTTTCCGGCACATTTTATCTGAAATCACATCGTTCATACCCGACCTCCGTTTTGGAATCTCTAAAGGAGCAAGGCGTATTGGTGTGTCCTGGACTGCCCACGCACTTTTCGGAGTGTGGAGATGCAGCAGCGATAAATGCAGAGAGCTTATACCGAGATGTACTCGAACGTTTGGGGGGGCGCGATTCGAAGACGGAATTCTGGCCTCCGTTACTAGAGGATCTCGATAATTCAGCCTGAGAGTTTATCAGCAGCGCATTCCCCACACGGCGCGGGATTGTTTCACCAGAATTACGGATCGGATCGGGATGGAGTAAACCGAATTTTTTTAAATCCGGTTTACGTTTACGGAATAGTTGGCAAACCTCGGACAAGCAATCATTATGAAATAACCCCCCTGTACTTTAAGTTTATTAACAATGAGAAACATCTTGGGCACCTACAGAACTTGAAGTTCTCTATGAGCACAATGAAATCCAGTCGGTGTACTTGGAATACATGCTTGAAGGGCAAATCTGGTATCTTTTATAATCAGTGGACCTGAGTTGCGAAATCTTTGCGCAAGAAAGCGCACAGTGTAATTGATGTTCCCTAATGGGCTCATAGAGGTAAACTGGTTCATAGTATTTTAATTTACTCTGTCCCGATCCGCAACATACTTAAGTAACTCTGGTGAGACTAAATGGCATTTGCGCCTGCCATCTGTCTAAATCGCGGCTAGGGTCTGGGCCGGTTCCGTCCTCCTGAATCATGTTTAAGTACTTGTGGTAGAATTTTGATGCTCTCGAAAAACGGGCACTACTCTGCCAGATATAAGGCCGATATGCGCATGAGGTAAAATACGAGAAACGAAATTAGAAATGAAATTAATTAACATTAGTTACTGTATTGCTCAACCCTCTTTCGGCGCTGCCGATTCCCCATTTGGTCTCCTGTCTGACTGGTGTCTCGTCAAACCCGCAGCAGCAAAACCTCGCGCAGCAAATGCTCCACCCCTACCGCGCCCGCGACCACGGAATCCACCGGTTAGATTCGACTCACGGTCGTCCGCTTGTACGACATAAGGTACGGCATCTTTCATTTTCTGTCCGTTTCGTATTGTAAGTTAATGTTCATTAAAGAGCGGATGCACAAGGGCGACGATTTACCTCCGCATGCTTGTCTAGTCCCGCTCTCATAGCTTCTTCATCCCCGAACTCGACGAAAGCGGTTCTGGTTGCCTTGCCATAGTTTTGTGGGAAATGGATACGGATGATCTATGCGGATTAAAAAAAATTAGCCTGTGCCTGTGAAAACACAATAAAATCACATACGCCATCTTTTGCTTCGCCGAAAAAATCCTTAACATCCGACTCCGTAGCAATACCACCGTATCTCATGAACAGCGTCCACGGGTTCCTTGAATGCCTTTTAGACGTAGGAGTCTGAGCACCAGGGCTCTCATTTCCGCCCACAGGAGACATCGGGTTTGTACTCCAATTTCCCCTGTCGTTGGCGTCCGACGGAGCGGCCAGGACTGGGCTTGCTTTTCCGGAAGGAGGTGCAGAGGCTTGGGCAGCGTTGAGCTTGTGCTCAGTCGCAGGAGCTACCTCGTCAGAAGGTGCACCCTCTCTATCCTTCGCATCCCGCTTCTCTTTTTTCTTGTCCTTTTTGTTCCTTTGCTTATCGCCATCTGCCTTATCAACTGGACTTGAGGCTGTAATGTTGCCATTGAGTTTGGGGACTTGAGGGTCCTTAGGTGTTTCTTTGCCTGAATTTGGGGCCGACTGTTGTTGAGACTTCGGTAGCTGCGGGGAAGGGGTACGGGCGGCAGAGGGCCCATTTGATCTTGATGCAGGAGACGGTTGAACTTTCGGAGGCACAGGCGTGCCGCCTGACGATGAAGGGGCGACATTAGCGGGTAGGGCAGATGTGGACGAGTTGGGCGTAGCAGAAGTGTTCGCTGTACGACGATACGCGTAGTTGAACCCTTGTGTAGGAATGAGTAAGTTTGGATTGCTTGAAAAATGCAAGGGACATGCCTTGACTCCTGAGCTCCGCACTCACTCTGCCTTCCTTGATGTCCAAGACCAGGGAACCATATGCCGCATCGCATAAATTCCAGTTCCAACAGTTTTTCCACGCCGGTTCGTCACCAGTAGCGGTCCCGCCAGGTCCAATATGTGGTTGTACAACAGGAACCCTTTCAATTACACTCAGAGCCTTTTCCAGCAAAATGCGCTGATTCTCATCGACAACGGCCTCGACTTGAGGTTTTACGCTCTCCCATATTTTATCAAAGCTTTCTTTTCCGGTTATGACCTTGTGACGAAAACCCTCGAAATCACCCTGAACGCTAAACTCGTTCCATGAGCTTGTGTAACGAAAGTGAAGTCCAGCTGAAACGGTGAGGTCAGCTTTGAGGGCCAATGCAAGCTGGGCGATAATGCCTTCGCGTCCTGGGCTCGCATGGGTGACCAAAAGACGCGTCTCTGTAGGATCAAACACGCGCTGCGCAGTGTCAACAAGCTCGCCAATCTGTAACGCAGTTGTCCACATTGTGCCTTGACCTCCAGCGATGGTCGCATTGCCGTCGCCATTATCAAACATTTTATGCGGCACAAAAGCACCGCCAAGGCCGAGTAGTCGAAGCTTGACACCGCCAACGTCAAGACAACGCGTCGTAGCTTCGTCGATGACATGAAGGTTTTCAATGTCATAAGTTCCCTGACGGAACTTTTCGAGTACCACGACATCCTCACACGCGCCCCAGACTGTGAATACTGGGACGCTGAGCTTGATCTGTCCAGAGAGTAGTAAGGGAAACTCTGAAAGCAGCGATATGGTCATTGCAGCACGAATAGTCGCAGGTGGAGTTTCGGGTGCGAGGAGGGACCCTCGCTGCGCGTTCGGGATTAAAGGTGAATATTGGGTGAGGTGCTTTAGGGTGCGATCATTAATGCGTTCCAGGCTCGAGGACTCTACCATTCACTGAGTTAGCACATGTACATTCGAGTAATGAAACAAGAAAAAGGATATGTCTTTGCTGGAATCGCGATATACAAAGAAAGATTGGGCTTACCGAAAAAGCCAAAATCGCCTGTGTGGATTATGGCCTTGGCCCCGACTTCCCTTGCCATGTCATTTAAGCTCGAGAGGCGCCCGCGCACGTCTGCAATGCAAAGTATGCGGCCAGAGACGGTGTCGATAACCTTGGTTTGCGTATTGACCTGAGCCGGCTGCGTCCTCGGTAAGGGCGAAGCGCCAGGGCGCGTGGATGACGTTGCAGTTCTCGAGGTGGATTGCATGGCGAGACGAAGAGGGTATAGACAGGAGCTCTTCGACCTTTCGCGTATGGCAGCAGCGACAATGTCAGCGTCGACGACGACGACGACGACAACTCGACTCGTGCCCGACGCGATATGTGATGTGACACTGTGTGACATATCTGCTCCTGATTTGGAACCAGCAACACCTTCAGCTGAGCTCCCGAAAGTGCTTCCCGTCCGCGAGAGCTGCTTTGCTCAACATTACTGGCAACGACGACTCCCGGCGGATGCACCGACAACCACGCATCGTTACTGTCGATGTGTTCGACCCTTTCGGCACACACATGAGCCTATAGTCGTTCTTACCGAATTCTTATGACTTCCAGGGCAAACATAAAGCGAGCTCCCTGTGGCCAGGCCTCACCTTCAGTCCTAACATCTTCGTTCCCCTCCACCGTACAACATATATCTTTGGAATCTCATATACTTGTTTCTTTTATTGTTCTGCCTGAAAATTTCTCGATTGTTTTTGCTCGCTTCACGCCCTCGCACTCACTTCAAAGTCACCAGGACATTGATCTCGCACGAAGACAGGTTTTCGAGAGTAATTCAGGACGTGCATTGGAGGACAGCTTCTTAACTTATTCCCAAATATCTAAGGACGCCCAGGCTTTGTGGGTATTTGGTATTCACTCCGACACAGGGGGATGCGATAGGAGAAACTCCTCAATTGCTGAACGTCTACAGGCGTTGGACCTTCATGGACTCACTAGTGAGTGTATTATTTGGTTATGGGTCAATATAGACATTATTAATCGACATTCATATAAAGGGACGGAGTTGGATGAGTTTCACTATTCCGATATCTATCCATGCTGCACCTCTTGTTCTTTGCAGCGTAAACCCTGCCCGACTTGTCTTCAGCTTTCTACTCCCGGGTCCCCTTTCTCTTCATCGTCTTCATGCCAAACTCAGACACCATGTGATAATACTCCATCCCGCGAACCTACACCTTCGCTTTCCCCTGCCGCCGGCCACATCTCGATAAGTGCTCCGCCTTCTATTGCCTGTAACATCCCTCGAAAGCCACTGCGACAGCCGTACACTTTTTTCATGGGCGCTGTACGGGATCGGGTCATCCATGACATCTGTGAGCGAGCGTGTACGAACGGCAAAGTCGTGCGGAGGCTTCGGGATGGCATACTCTGGAGTCTTTCAGATTCTGCAAGTAGCTGGAGCGACGGTTGGGAGCAACATGGGAAGACTCTGTTCGTCCTCTTACACGTCCATGTACTGCCCATACTAACCAGTCGCTCTTTTCAGTCCTCTCTCATTTTGCCAGATAGAGGTCACTTTGTTTCCTTCGGGCATTTTATTACAGCCACGATTTCGACCGACTCAATTATTACCTTTCTTGCCTTCGCTACCACTGTCTCCTGGAACGCCGGTCATTCTTCTCCCCTTCTCGACACCTGCATATTATCTCAATATGTACTCTGGCCCAACTTCGGCTTTGATCAAGCAGTTCCAGGCTGCTCTCGAAGGTTTAGGTGCAGGAGACTTCCAGTCACCCAAAGGGTTGAGTCGAAATTCTTCCGAAGGTGGGACAGCGACGGAGTTCATTATTGCCTGGATCTCCGTACAGAATAAGCAAGGCGAAGAGAAAGGTGTAATGGTGATTTGGCCGGCACGCCTTTGCCTTTCCCTGGCCTCGACACTCGAAATGGGTGAAAATTCGGACGGTGGTGTCTTATTCGCGTACGACCACAGGCTTTTATCTTTCATCCCTGAACTTCCCCTCGCACTTCAAGCGTCCCCAATACCAGCTCGTGCGGCTGTCCCTCCTCAGCGTGCCGTCTCCCCCCAGGATTCTGTGATTTCGCCTTCCCTTTTCACACCAGGCGGACCCCGGTCCATCTCCCGAGAAACGTCTCCGAGCACACCTTTTCAGTTGCAGTCTGCGAGTGCCCCGAAGTCCGAACACCTACCCATGGTTACGGCGTCAAGTTCCTTCTTTCCGGGAGCGACACAAACCTTCCGGGTACTCACTATACCACAACTTCCTCGCGATATTCGAAAAGTGGCTGTTGGTATCGGGAGGTACGTTGATTTCGTTGCCAAGGAAAGGGATCGCGAAAGGGAGCGCATTAGAAGGGAGGCGGCCGGTATGGGACAAGGAACAAAAGGAGCAACAGTAGCTTATGTAGAAGCGGGCCCTTCTAATGTGGTCTTGAGTGCTTCAAACTCCTCGCAGCCGGGGTTGGTGCAGAATCTTGCACTTGCGGAGCCATCTTCGATACAAATTATGCCATCTATTACTATCAACACGCATTCCGCAACGGTATTACCTCAAATTCAAGTACCGCATTCGCTGATGCACTCCATCCCGCCTTCGTATCCATCGCCTCCAGATGAAGCCGTCCAGGTGGAAAAAACCTTACCATTCCCAAACGGCAGTTTTCAAGGCTATACGGCGCAGATCGTGATAGACGATTCCCTCCGCGAGCCTGCTGCTAAATCTGAGACGTTCGATTCTTTTGGTATGGACAATCTTATGATGGACCTTGGCATGGATTTTAGAATGAATATCCCGCCACCAGTCACCCATCGAAGCGATCTCAACTCTGGCACTGTAAAGGTCGATCTTGATTCTTTGGGTGTATTTACAGATGACGACTTCAGTTTCTTTGATGACCCAGTCCCCGCAAACTCTGTGACATACGCGTCGGGAATTCCTCAATTCGGTCAAGAGTCATTGCAGCAGTCTGGCTCACCCACTAGTGACGAAGTGCTCAAGACGCTTGGAGTTTCGTCACTGTTTGAAGAGAACTTTCTATCTCCAGTGCCTGACATATCTGAAGCTGTGTTTTCCCCAGATATTAGTTCACTATGGACCACTCCAAAGCAGGCTGATGGGGTCGATACCAAAGGTCGCGGTTTGACTTCTCAGGATGGTCTCCTAGCTCCTGAACTCGTACCTTCCTCACCGGACAGACCGAGTTCTTCGCCTCCTGGGCCCGCTACACCCGACTTTAGTTGCGTTCCCGAATCTAGAGCATCTGAGCCCGACCTTAGTCGGCCGTTCTATCCGATCAATTTCTCCAATCGGTTTCATTCATCCGATGCAAAATACACAATTGGGAAATTTTCGAACTCTTTAATTGAGAAAGATTCGCCAGACAGTGAATCATCAGCTAATTTTTACTGGAAAACCGACTACACTTCTGTAACTGATCCACGAGTTGGTGTTGTCAGAAAGCTCACCGGAGCGAAACGAAAGATAGATACTCAAGGCGTTAGGTTTGCTCCCTTGTCCCCCCCCTTCAAGGAAGATCACGATGATTGGAGTAGTTGTGTTGACGATGCCTCGGTTGCAGACGCCAAAACGGAGCAAGACACTGATGAGGAGTTCCAAGGCACGGACGATGAGAAGGGCTCAGTGATGACCCGCCCCTCTTCCCCACTTCCCCTGCATATCCCCTTAGGACCAACGCTTTTGTCCACGCGATTTTCACACTCGCTTTTACTTCCACTATCTGCTAACCTGCGACCTTCCGGTGCTCCTTTTACCGAAGCAGAAATGACGTCACCAGTTCCTAATCCGGCACCGACGCCGATTTCTCCTGCAGCAGCAGTCGGCCTAGCAGAAGAAGCTTCCAAATCTCTAGAAGCAACAGTCCGGTCGCTGGGCCGTGAAATTGTCGAGAACAATATGTGGGCGGATGCATGGCGTGCCAGTTCGGCGGCCAGAGCTCCTAATTGGAAGCAAGCCGATCGTGATCGTGATTGTTTCGACAGCAGTTACTTCCTTTCCACTGTTTGGCTTTGGGAAACACTGAGCATCGAAGACATCTCTCAACTTAGTAAGTCGATTAATTTATAATTCTAATAACATTCATTTACGTATCATTAGTCTCTTTTAAGCCTTTTCCTGGTGATGAAATGTCCGAGAAGGACTCAAATACATTGGTGCCACTGGAACAGCCTATGCTGGCTATTGGAAAGGCAGATAATGTAGTCCAATTGGCCCCTTCGTCTCTACGATTCTGGATTAAATTGGGGTTATCACCGAAAAGTGGACCAAAGGACGTAGTAGCTTTCGTCTTATACCAAGATGAAGGAGAAGCGCTCCCCAGGGCGGGGGATTGGCTTGTTCGGGTATCCGCCATCTACTCTGTAAGTACGACGCTCACACCCGGGTTTTTAAAACTTACGCCTACTCCATTCGCAGGCTAAAGGGTACGGTTTACATGTACCTGGGAATGCCCGTACATGTGCTAAGGATGGATTGATACCTGTTCAATTTACCTCTTTTCGCAAAAGCCTCGGTAGGAGATACCTGTCTCATCATTCATTATAGTGACTAAAGACTCTTTTTTAGTTTCAGTTTTGAATTCGATAGAATCAATTGCCTCTTCACTTATATTTTATGTTGTGACACCTAGCTCTGTTTTCTCTTTAAATTCCCCTATTCTGCGACAGATATTATCATCTATGAAGCGGCTGCTCGTTGGTTACGAAGACAAATCCGTTTACTTTCACTTTGTTCCTGATTTCCTTCTCAGCTCAGAGGACGATACGGCGTTCGCACGAGGTCTCGAGATATTGGTTGATGATGTTTACAACAGGGTGCAGCGATCGATCGACAGATCCATGTCCCGGCCACTTTTTGCTGCGGGAGAGAAGCAAAAGAAGTTGTTTGAAGCACCCTCATTCACGCTTGCGCGAACTGTTCCGGTTGCAACGCTTTTCTCCTTTCACCATCCACGACCCGATCCGGGTTCCTTGGACCGTCACACCTTGTTGCATGTGGGCTACAGACTCACGAAATGTAGAAGGTGGCTTACAGCAGCATGCATGGACCAGAGGGGAGAAGGGCACGACCTAGGCATCTGGTTCGTCCAAGAGGAGAACGAGTATAAGCAGGCGGTGTCTCTCGTTTGGAAATTTGCGATAGGTTTCGCCAGGCTAGCGAATGTAGAATGGCGAATTGTGATCGCTAAACTTGGGACTGTTGAGCCGACCGAGCTTGAAGGTATCTGATTCAACGCCTGTCTGCTTACCGGTGTCGCTGATCCAAAATCACCAGAGTGGAACACCGTAATGGCAGAAGAGCCACTAATGCATGCAAACGATCATGAGACCGCGATGAATGTTTACATTGTCAGCGTAGAAGATTCTGGATGGTCTGTGTTGAATGGAGGAACAGGTCTAAAGCCAAGGTCTTCCACAAGTCACGATGCTAACGGAAAGAAGCACCTATTTTCTACGACGTTTACCGCCTTCATCTTGCCGAAACTTTTGCGATGCCCCCTGTCGCCGGATTGTGATGCCGATTTTTGGGCACGCCTTGTGCACGTTCCGGACGAAGAGGAAATGGTTTCACGTAATACCGATCGAATCAGACCATTACAAACTGCGGTTTTGATAAGTTCTTCTTGGGATCCTGATTGTGCTCCGGCGCGTGCACAATATGTCCACCTCCTGCAGGCCGTAAGGTTCCCGTGTTCAACACTTGCCAAAACGGACAGAGAAACACATGTGGACATCTGTCAGAATTACTACGAGCTGGCTGTCTTGACGAGGGCGCGCTGGCACTTGCATGCACATTCCGCACTTCCGTATCATTTTGCGGCTCTTCAGGTTGTCGACGAAATTCTAGGGTCGAATGAAGTGGTCCCAGATTAATCACTCGCCTTGGATGCTGACAATCGCCTTGTCCAGTCTCATGACGACTTTCTCCCATGTATTATAATTTTTACAAGTAGTTGTTTTTTTAAGTAGATCAATGACCCGTACGCATCACAATGTATTTGTATACTACACACACCCCGATCGGATAATGACAGCAGACGATCCGCTACTGTTTTTTCTTATCTTGGCTGGGACCTTTTGGAGTATCTAGTCGCACGCTCGACTGGATGCTGGTCAGGGCTTGTACGGAGAACATGATAATGGGAACGAGTACAAAGAAGGTGACGAGAAGAGAAACAATCAATCCCGGTGTGAGCAGTTGGTACTTGTGCAGTATACCACTGCTTGACGTGCCATTAACTGCAGCAAATGAGAAAGGCGCATCGGTATCACCTTCCCCCGTCTGCCTCCTGTCGAGCCCGGGCATGCCGGAGCCAGTGTAGATAAAAACGGCGTTTTGAGAAACGGATTCAATCTGATCAATGGCACGAGCTAACGGATTCCCTGGGCGAACGAAAGAGAATACTCATGAGTGGCGTCGACAATGTAACAGGACCAGCCAACACAACACACCGATCTTATTCATGATATGTCCACGCCACGCTCCCTCCCCCGACACAGGCGGCAATGTGAGATACAAGGCATGCTTGTCGGATTCGTCGAGCTCGAACTCGCTCTCCGCGCCAACCTGGTGGATCTTGGAGTCACAGCGAAGCGCGAGCGCCCTAATGGCTTCAGAGAGCATGCTGGACGCATCTTGGCGTACATAGGGAAGCTGCAAGGACTTCTGTGCTGTCTTGAGTCGCAAAGGGATGGCGGAAGATGGTGACAGTGTTCTCAGGTCTTGAGCATGCAACTGACGTAATCCAGACAATGATTAGGAGCCAATTTTCTCCGTCAACAGCAGAAAAAAATGGGCGTACCCCAGGTTGGTCAATGAGGACAACGATATTGAAGCTGCAGAGTTGGTCTCCGCTCAATATTGCGTCCACTCCATGCTGCCCAAGTTCGGGAAACGGATCCACAAGCGTGTTCCTATATTTCACCGAGCTGCGTTCAGCCGCTACCGCACTGGACGAAGGCCTAAACTCACTTGTGGTTAGACCACGCTACCAACGGCACAGTATTGGAGAACGCCCAGACAAGAGGCAGGAAGGCTGATGTAGCTAGGAGTTTTGCAAGCATTGCAGTCACTGAACAAGTTGCAGCCACCGTGCTTCATCCAGAAAGACCAAGAATTCCCACGAAAAGCACTATTGAATTATTCAATCATGTAAGCTCTTTCTTTCGGTTCAACAGAAATATACTACT
>JAKOPK010000148.1:1954-62512 GCA_024195185.1 Coniferiporia weirii
CGCAGTAAGCTCCGCATTTCCACCGAAACTCTGCAACTCGGAGGCCGGCGTCGGAGGCGTAGACGGCGGTGACGGGTACGTACCGTGGGTCTTCGCACGCACGGGAGACGCAGGACGCGCGGCTTCGTCAAACTCCCTTTCTGGCGGGACACTGACGCTGCGGTGCATTTCACTGGATTCGCCATGCGGAGCCGAGAAATTTGTTTTCATGGGGGATGGCGTAGGAAAGGCGCCCCATTCCCATGAGTATGTGGGAGGCGACCCACCCAAGCTCTGGTCGTTGTCTGGAGGCTCGGAGGACGCGCGGAAAGTAGGGATCGTATGTGACCTTCACATACGTTAGTACTAGAGTTCCTGATGAAGGTAAGGTAGATGATACACACCTAGCGTACTCCGCCGGGAAGGAATAATAACCCCCGTCGGGGCTAGGAGATCCTGGTAATTTTTAAAAAATCAGTGAAAAGAAATCACGGTATCGGATGAGAATACGAACTTGACGTATCAGGAGTCCTGGTAGGTGTAACTCGGTTAGATGGGTCGTCTGATCTTGGTGTAGAAGGTCCTTCATACGAGTCGCTATTGTATTCCTTAACATCCAGGGGATCAATATAAAATATGACTACACTCACTACTCATCCGGCCCCTCGGCGATCGTCTTGCGCAAATTCCGTCTAGATGCCTTTCGCCTTGTCCCCCTCATTCCTGCCTCAAGTTGATCGTCCTTGGAGTGATAACCGGCAGTATCGAGCACCGCGTCTGAGTACCGAGTAATTAGACTAAGCATTGCCACCGCATTCCACGGTAAATCTCACCGTTGGAGTAGATAATAGTCGGCGGCTCGCCTTCACCCTCCTTTACTCGCGGCAGCACCTCGTCGGCCTTCTCGTCCCTCACATCTGCGGTATACCCCAAGCCCTCGCTCGCACTGTCGTACGCGTGGGCAGCGACATTCCGAGCTGCTTTGATCTCGTCGCGCATGCGCTGCTGCTTCTCGCGTTCCGTCTCGACAGCCGCACGGACAACAGCTTTCCCGAAGCCAGCGGTACGGCTGATGACATTGGACAGACCGGATGCTTCCGCATCTGTACCAGACGAAGAGGGCGGGGAGGGTGGCCTGGACAAGGAGAGTTCGGAGGAGCGAGGGGTTTTGTTTAGGCTCGTAGAGGGATAGTCGAGATCCAACGGCTCGGGCTCCTGTGGTATATGCCCAAGATAAAGATAACTATTGGATAAGAAGTCAAGAGAAGAACGTACCCCAGAAGACTTGGACTCTAGACCCTGCTCGTGGCCGTCCTCTTTGGCTCCGAACCTGCCCGCCGAAACGTCGGGACTGCTCTGGTCGAGCCAGGTTGGCTCGAGGATTGGGCTGGTGATCAAGTCGTCGGGCACGTCGTCATCTGTCTCGAAGACAAAGAAAGCTTCGCCGGCATCTCCGATCTTCATCTTGAATGGGATCTCCTGACCATTGACGAGCACCTTGACCTGTTCGCCACGTCGATCGCGTTCTTTAATGAGCGAGTCTATCTCAACGCACCTTCTTGTCTACTGGTCTGAGGACCTGCCATTTTCCGAAGCGGACGTGGAAGGGGCTGCAGGCGAGGACGTCGTCGCCAGAGTCGCTGGACTTGCGGACGACGATGACGTCGATTGCACCCGTGAGGGTGGAGGGGTTAATGTCGCGGTAGTACTGGGAGGCGGCGCTGACGGCGCTGAGCGCGCCGCGCAGATAGTTCATCGGGACAGGATGCGGTGGGGGCGGAAGTGGAGCGGTATAGGGCGGATTAGTTGGGGATTGGGGTGACGGGAGACTGGGGGTGCTGACGAGATGACCCGGTGGCAGCGACGGTAGACTAGTGGTAGGGAGACAGAGAGGACTAGAACCGGGCGGAGCAGCAGACCGGAGCAAGCACGGACAGCGCGGGCGGCACAGGTGTCCGCGCACCCAACACTTGAGCCGCACGTTCATTTCTGCGTCATCTGCTCTTCTCGTTTTTCACGTGCGCGCGGATCCGCGCCACCCCCAGTGAGTAATTGAATATATAAATCAAACAGCGCTACAAATACAAAATACAACAAATAACACTACCATTACAAGGGTCCCTCCCCGTGCCCGATTCAGCAGGGCTTATTGGCCTCGACACGCGAGACGAACGTGCCCGCTATATGCCGAGGCCCTGTCCGTCGATCCTCTTCGTTATCCGCTCCGTCATCCATGGCGCGACTGCCTCCAAGTCCGCCCACGTGAATGACATGTAGTGGCTCCGCCCTGGTCCAACTACCAGGTCCAGGTCCTGCAGCGCCGGCATCTCCCCAGAGTGCGTCCGCGTCTGCGGCGTCACTAGCTGCGCCGTCAGCAGCAGCCCCCCGACCCAGTAGTTGCCGTGCTCCTCCATCATCCCCTCCCCTGTCCACCGCACATCCTCTCCCCCAGCCGTGAACAGCGGGTAGTTTGTGTGCGATGAACTCGGCCGCGGGTGCATCAGCGGTGCATATTCCGCTAAACAAACAATTAGGCGAATGAAATCCAGCTGTAAGGCTACCCACAATTGGCCGGTGGTGGATTGAAATGATTCGTATCCCGGCTGAGCATCCTCATGTTTCCGTCCAGAATCGCTGCCTCATCTTCGTCCTTGTGCACTCCCGGAGGATGTAACAGCATCCGCGCGTTCTCGTTGATGCTGAACGTACTCCGGGGTTTGCACAGTACTCCGAGAGCCAAGATGCGAACATCGGTAAACTCTACAACGAGCTGCAACATAGTCATAATAAGCAAACCGTCTCGGGCAAGAATAACAACACGCAGTACCCTTATGTGCGTCTCCAGATGCGCAAGGTTGTTTTGAATTCTAAAAAGCGATTTAAGCGAAAAAGAACAAAAGGGGCAAGCGAGAACAACCCCACTTCATTTCGTTAAAGAGATGCAGCGGGTTGAACGTTCGCGACGAACTCTCAAGAAGGTTTGCTGATCCGTTGCGATTGAGAACAATATAGCTATGAGACATCAGCAAATCTGAACACCGAGACCAACCATAAACACACGGACTTCGTCCAAGCCTCATCGGTGGTACACGTCGTCGTCGAACGGTGCCAAACGCGGTACAGTATTCTTCACAATAGTGTTAGCTAGACAAATCCCGGCGCTGATGCGCCACAGCTCACTTCATGAATGCTTCCTTCCAACGTCCGTCTTTCCTCCACTTTGCCCAACCAGGGAGGAAGCGTCTCTTGAATGCCTCTTCATAATCTTTGTCGGGTAAATTCGGTACAGTCGCGCTAAACAGTAAGAAATCCGCCCGCGCGGCACTGAGTATATCGACCCAGTTCGCACGCGGGACAGTCGCGCGTGCAGCGAGGTGCGCAAAGCAGCGTTCGTACTCCCCGTCCCTATTCTGGAGATTGCGAGCGATAGGACCCTTCCATGGATTCAGCGCCGTGTCCGCGGATATCTTGCGCAGGCGACGCGAGAGATAAGAAACAGTTATGAGCGTTTCAAGGTCAAGCGCTGAGAGGATTTCTGCTATAAGCTCGACGGGCAGCGCCTCGAAGAGCGCATGCTGGGTCCGAGGAGGCATTACAGTGGAGATTACCGCCGGCACCCTGGAGAACAAGAAAGGGGCCCAATTGTTTAGGTAGAGTTAGCTGTTTAGCAGGGAGCGATCGCGTCGGTTGGCAACAGGTAACTGGTCGAGGAGAGACAATGGGACAGGACCCGGAAGCCAGAGACCAGTTGGAGGTTGTGCTGACCGTTGCTGACGCTGCTGACCAATCAAAGCTTAAATGTAACTGAACTTGCATATAAAGGCAACCCGTGGCGGTGCACAAATGCGTTCAAACAAGAGATCCTCGCGTAGCAACCCCTCTCGGCGCACGGATGCCGCGCTTGTTGTTCTCGTCCATCTCGTCGAATACAAAAACGCGTGTAGCGGTCTACAAGAGCATGCTTGTTTTTTTGTCTCTCCCGGATCGTGATCATGCGCCGCATATTTTTCTTATATGAGGACCAGGCCGGGACTCGAGAAGGGCGTTCTCCCCGAGCCACGTTCCACGACCCCGTCTGCTTGTCCGCCCTCCTCAATTCTCCCCCTTTAGACTAACCAACAGCAAAGACGCCGGGCGCGTCTTGATCTAATACTTTCTATCTATCCACAAGCACTCAAACACTTGGATACTTGCACCATCTGCACGCTTAACGCATAATATACTGCCGCCTACGCAGTCCCACTCTCGCTCATCTACGAAGCCTGCTCTGGAAGCAACACACTTTTTCAACGCCTTTATTTTTTCTCTGCAAAACACACATACAATGTCTGCCATGTTCAACGCCGCAATGGTACGTCGTTGATTTACGACCGCCGAATTTTGCTTCAACTTACTCGGGCGCACAGCAATTGACCGGGAAGGTCAAAACACGCGCCATGATTTCGTGTGAGGAATGTGGTCGGGAGTTTCAGCGCAACCGCAAGGCGGACCTACAACGCCACATGCGCATCCATACGAACGAGAAGTGCGCAAATTCCTCAGCATATATTTTAATTTATTCATATCTGATCATGGGCATCTTCCAGGCCGTTCATCTGCCCGTACCCGAAATGTGGGAAAGCGTTCAGGCAGTCGTCTGCACTTAAAAACCACTCAAACTTCCAGTAAGTCAACGCAATACTCATTTAAAGTCTCATATCTGATGCGATTCACTATTCAATAGTCAAAGGGATAACTCCTTTACCTGCGAACAGTGCAAGATGAACTTCTTTGACAAGCCGACATTCAACCGCCATGTGAGGGAGAAGCACGAGCTGGAGCACGTGTACGCGTGTACAGTATCTGGATGTGGCAAATCGTGCGTTCCATATCTTACCATTGCCCTACGGTATTTTTAATTGACTGGGTTATATCATGACAGCTTCAAGCGAAAGCCCGTATTCAAGAACCATATGCAAGACAGACATTCAATCAGCTGCAGCGACGCCGAAACCGCCAACCACCGCGTTCCCGCCGGGCCGTATATCAAGGGTACCAACGGGTCTCGCGCCGTCCACCACTCAGGACCATCCAGCTCTCTTCCGAGGCTCTCAGACGCTCTACAAAGCATCCGCCCGCCTCAAGCGCCCGGCACCGTGTACAATCAAGGCGTCTACGACAACTCGTCATCATCCCCGTACGCATTTGGTGGTGTGAATGATATCCTTCTCAGTGACCCATACTCCAAGCCCTCGGGCGCATACTCTGCAGCGACGTTCGTCCAGGGCTCAGGCGCTCCCAGCGACTACGGGCGGTACGGCACGACAGCGACGGCGGCAGACCTCTGGCTCCCGGCTCAGGGCAGTGTGTGCCTCGCCCCGACGATGAACACGGGCTACTATAACGGTCAAATCGTAGCGGCTCCAGGCGCGGAATACATGAACATGGGCCTCGCGTACTCGCCTGCCCAGTCGCCGCAAAGTGTGTCTCCGCCGCACATCTCCTTTGTTTATACCTCCGGCACGTCTTCCGGGAGCGGTGCGGGCAGCGCAGGGTCGTACAGCCCGAACTCGTCCTTCAGCCGTGCGTCGTCCTCGTCGCCCGTCAGCGCAGCAGGAAGCTTTGGCAATCCCTACGCGGTGAAGCCATCTGTCGCATACAACAACTACGTCCCTCCCACGTCTCACTGCTACTAAGTGTACAGAATATTTCCCCTCCATCCACGTGTAAGATACCACTTCCTTTTTATTCCCCATTTTATTCTTTTTTTCCGCATACAAGTCAGACTCGACTCCCACGGACTTTATCATCTTGCATCCTGGACCACAATAACGTATTACCCTCTTAATCAGTGCAACGGATTCTTCACGATGTATAACGTACTGTGTTTCTATCGTTTTATGCGTACTTATGGCCCTTATGTATCTCTATGCCCCGCTATGCCAATTCAAATCTTTTTGTTCCCTCCTTTCACCTTACGCATGGTTAAGCGAAGTGAGCGCCGATCAGCATATCCATAAATGGAAAGCCTACAACTTTTTAGCAGATCGGCCAAAAAGTCATCAGTGGCAGCTTCAAGCCTCGGACACAAAAGCCCTCAGCTCGTCGCCCTCCGTCCGCAGCACAGTGCACCGCAGACGGTAGCAGAAATGCCGGACGGCTCATATAGCGGGTTCGATACACTCAAGCGCGAGGCGTACTTCCGCAACCCGTCGGCGACTGGGCATACTGTGCCCATCCTCACTGAGTTCGTTGCGCCGCATATCGAGTCGTTCAATGCGCTCTTCGACGACTCAGGGCTGCCCCCGGGCGATGGTGACGGCAGGGGTTTGCTTGCGCTTGCGCTGGAGGATATTGGCGAGCGTGTTGTGTTCGACTATACGGGCAGGCCGGACGAGAATGGGAATCCTGGTCTTGGAAACCGGTTGAGTGGTGTGTGCAAGCTGTTCTCTGGTATTTTTGGAACGTACAGGCTGAGAGCTGTTTAGTTTGGATTGAACAGGTTTCAATTGGGAGGCCAATGCTACCGGATAGGAATAAGACCGCTGTTGAACGGAGGATATTCCCGGCAGAGGTGCGAAATTACTACTCCATTGCTAATTGGGCATTCCACTGATTAACTATATGAAGGCCCGTGAAAGACTAACATCATATCGCGGGAAGATGACTGTGAAGCTAAGTTGGAAAGTAGAAGGCGGGGAGGTAAAGTCCGTAATGAAGGACTGTGGTCTCGTGCCAATCATGGTCAGAGTACGTCCTCCCTCTCCCTTTCCGAAAGTTGCCATCTCTTATGCGCTCGTAGTCCGTGCGTTGCAATATTCGCAATATGTCTTCTGCAGAACTCGTCACGCACCACGAGGAACCGGAGGAGTTCGGCGGGTACTTTATCATTAACGGCAACGAGCGTCTCATCCGCTACCTCATCCTTCCGCGGCGGCACCACGTCATTGCACTCACGCGTCCGTCCTTCGCTAACCGAGGTCCCTCATATACACCATACGCTGTGCAGATCCGCTGCGTGCGTCCTGACCAGACCGCTGTGACAAACACCCTGCATTACCTATCGAACGGGAACGCGATGCTCCGTTTCAGCTGGAGGAAGCAGGAGTACGTGATTCCCATTATGCTCGTCTTGAAGGCGCTCGTCAGTGCGTCGGACAAAGAAATCTTTGAGGGCGTTATTATGCAAGAATACGAGAATACGTTCCTCACGGACCGCGTCGAATTACTCTTACGGAGCTTCAAGAGCTATAAGCTGTATACTGGTGATCAGTGCTTAGAGTTTCTGGGCAACAAATTTCGTGTCGTCCTTGGAATGCCTGAAGACTGGAATAACACGGCACTTGGTGTTTGGCTCATTCGTAAACTAATCTTGGTTCACTTGAGCGAGCCACGGGACAAATTCAGGATGCTTTTGTACGCATATTCACGTTTTCCTTGCTTTTATGTGCTAAATTTTAAGTTAGGTTTATGCTACGGAAACTATACTCGTCTGTGAACTCCTCGAGTTGCCAGGATAACCCCGACTCTCCTCAACACCAGGAAGTGCTACTCCCTGGCTCCCTTTACGGCATGATAATCAAGGAGAGGATGGAAGAATGTCTAAACGGCATTCGCGCCCAAATCTCTCAAGATGTGCGGCGCGGTGATCCCTCCGTAGACTTCTTTGACGACCGATATTTCAACAAAGCCCTTTCTCGTGTCAATTTCGACATTGGTGCGAGGCTGGCAAATTTCCTTGCCACAGGAAACCTCGTTTCTCCAACGGGTCTTGATTTGCAGCAAGCTTCCGGGTTTACGATTGTCGCGGAAAAGCTCAACTGGTATCGTTACATCAGCCACTTCCGGTGCATACATCGTGGTGCCTTTTTCGCTGAGTTGAAGACCACGACTGTCCGTAAGCTGCTACCCGAAGCCTGGGGCTTCCTTTGTCCCGTCCACACTCCCGATGGCTCGCCATGTGGACTGCTCAACCATCTCTCCCGTTCATGCCGCATAATCACTACATCCCTGGCCGTAACACACATCACATCACTTCTCCTTTCTAACGGAATGACGTCTGTGCATACACCGTCCATCAACGGCAAGAGCCACCGTAACGTCGCTGTCCAACTCGATGGGCGCATGATTGGGTGGGCGAGCCCTGCACTTGCTAAGCAGCTCGCAACAAGCTTACGTATATGGAAAACGGAGAAGAAGTACAATGTACCACTCGATCTCGAAATTGGGTATGTGCCGGTGGCTGAGGGCGGCCAGTACCCTGGTCTATACCTTTTTGCATCGCGGTCGCGGATGATGCGTCCTGTGAAATACCTCCCGAATGGAAAAGACGATCAAGTCGGGTCGTTCGAGCAGGTATATATGGACATCGCTATTAAGCCAGAAGAAATCGAGCCGAGCGTTTCGACGCATGTCGAACACTCTCCGACTAACTTCCTCTCTATACTCGCCAACCTCACGCCTTTCTCCGACTTTAACCAGAGTCCTCGAAATATTTACCAATGTCAGGTAAATATATTTTGTTCCTCAGATTAAACGAATTGGACTAATTTGAAATATTCTAGATGGGTAAACAGTCAATGGGGACGCCCTCAACCGCAATCAAGCATCGGACGGACAATAAGCTCTATCGGCTCCAGACGGGCCAGACCCCGGTCGTCCGACCTGCTCTCCACAACACCTATGGAATGGATTCTTTCCCTAACGGGACCAACGCAATCGTCGCTGTAATCTCTTACACCGGGTACGATATGGAAGATGCCATGATCCTCAATAAATCTGCGCACGAACGAGGCTTCGGGTATGGCACGGTGTATAAATCCCAGGCCATCGACTTGAAGGACATGCACGGCGCATCGAAGAGCACAACGGCGCCGACTTTACATTTTGGATTTGGGAACGACATCAGAACGGGTGGGCCGAAGGCCCATCCCTCCCTCGAATTCTTGGACATAGATGGTCTTGTCTTTGTTGGCTCAAGGCTTAAGTCTGGTGACCCTATCGCCGCCTATGTTGATGACACGACAGGACGGACACGCTTCGTCAAATACAAAGGAGACGAACTCGGCTACGTTGACGAAGTGCGGTTATTAGGTGATTAAGGCGCAATTGGTTCTGCAATGACTATGGTTCACATCGACTTTTTTCCCCAGGATCCGACACTGGGGATATCGAGCTGCAAAAAATACACATTACGTTCCGAATAACGCGTTCGCCCGTTATCGGAGACAAATTCTCCTCCCGACACGGACAGAAGGGTGTATGCTCACAGAAATGGCCGATGATCGACATGCCCTTCAGTGAGAGTGGTATGCAGCCCGACGTTATTATCAACCCGCACGCCTTCCCATCGCGTATGACAATCGGAATGCTTGTCGAGAGCATGGCAGGCAAAGCGGGCTCCATGCATGGCTTTGCGCAGGACGCGACGCCGTTCAAGTGAGTAATCCCCCATTTCTTTTTCTGAGAGTTCTAGCCCTGAAGCCTTCGCAGATTCTCAGAAGAGGACACTGCTGTTGACTATTTCGGCGAACAGCTTCTGGCAGCGGGCTACAACTATTACGGCAACGAGCCAATGTACTCCGGCATCACGGGCGAGGAGTTTGCGGCGGACATCTACATCGGGGTCGTCTTCTATCAGCGCCTGCGCCACATGGTGCTGGACAAGTTCCAAGTCCGAACGACAGGACCCGTCGACCCAGTTACCCAACAACCGGTTAAGGTGAGGGCCCTCCCGTATCTCTATATTTCGATTTCTCCACCCCCACTAATTTCAATTTCCATTGCGCTTCGTCGCTCTAGGGCCGCAAACGCGCGGGAGGTATTCGCTTCGGCGAGATGGAGCGCGACGCGCTCATCGCACACGGAACGTCCTTCCTGCTGCAGGACCGCCTGATGAACTGCTCGGACTACTCGACTGCGTGGGTATGCCGCGCATGCGGGAGTCTCATCTCGTTAGGATACGAAGATGTCTCGCTTGGCGAGGACCCGGCTCGCGCAGCGGGTTCGTACGGGCCCGGTGGCGAGCATTGCCGTATATGCCGCGCTGCAGCAGAAGAGAAGGACAACCGCGAGCGCGCCGCGTATGCAAACGGGTTGAACGGAACCGCAGTGGACGCAATCCAACCAAGCGTCCGTGTTGCTCTTCCTCGCGCGAACGTACTTGGTGGCCTGAAGGGCGGCGGAGACCTCGACGTAGTGGCCGTCCCATTTGTATTCCGGTACCTTTGTGCGGAGCTCGCTGCTATGGGGATCGCGGTATCTCTAGAAGTTCGCTAAATTTCAGAAGCGAAACCCCCAAAACTATCTTCCGCCTGTACTTGATTTGCCTTTCTCAGATCTCTTCATCCTTTCCTTGGCGCTCAAAAGTCACACATAATCGTAAAAGTAGTGTAATGTAATACATCGCCAATGGTCCAGCGCTCCATGGGGCACAAACGAAAAAAAAACCTGGTTTAATAAGCTTAAAAACGGAAGAGTAAAAAATTTTGACATGAAGATACGACTAGCGAAAGACAGAAGGTACTTCCCAAAGGGTATAAAAATTTGCGTTACAATAAATAAATAAACCAACGAGCAGAGGATTAAATTTAGGCTTCCGCAGACACTACCGTCTGAGCCATGGTCATCGGAGAAGTGTGCATGTCGGACGACGTCTTCCCATAGACCGTCGTCACAGAATAATAATCGCCAGGACCAGGGCGGACAATAGACGCTGCAGCAATCCCGACCGCCGCCACCTTTTCTTCATCAGCTCCATTCAGTGCATCACCATTGCTCAACAACGCCTCAACGACTGCCGTCTCCTGCTGGGCACTAGGCGCTAGCACCGGATCAGGCTGAAATTCCGCAGCCTTCATTGGTAGGCCTGACTGTGCAAGAAACATATCAACAAGCAAACGACATTCATCCGCGGTGGTCGCATTCGCCATAAGCCTTCGCATGTCTTTGGCCTGCGATGCAAACACCGCAGGAGTTCCAGGGGGTGTGAATGCATGTCGTTGGGCCTGCTTTGACGAAGGGCGAACGATGTGGACGTATGGCGGAGATTGCGCACTTATAGACGATTTGCGGACTGACGGAACAACTGCTGTTACTGATGGAGTGTATGAGGTGTCTTCTGTAGGCGGCTTGACCTGTGGTTGAGTCCTGTTGGTCTCGCTGTCCATCTTCGAAGGCGTAGGTGGAGCAGAACCCTCAGTCCTGGGTGCATCCAGTAAAACAGTGGTTGTCTCTGCACGGCGACTTGATTCGGCATCAGTGAATGTCGGGACAGCCTTTCGCACACCTATCTGTACAGGTTTGCTCCGTGGAGGTGGCATAGCAGTAGAATCGTTGAGCGCCTGACTTGACGTTGGAGATAGAGGCGGGGATAAGGGCATAGACACCGGAGGGACTGGAGGAGGAGGGGGTTTGGGTAGCGACACTTGACTGTGGGAGTACGAAGAGATGCTGTGAAGAGACCTTTTCGCAGACAGGGGAGGTGGGACAAAGGACTGAGGTGGATGATTGAGTGATTTCTTGCCAGACATTGTCGAGTCATCCAAGGACGAGGACGAGTAGTTTGACAGTTTCTCTGTCGACGACCCTCCTTTTAGGCGAGAAACAATGCTTCGGAGCCGTCCGCGCTTCATTCTGTTGTCAATGGGAGAGATGCTGGGCGAGATAGCCTTCGGTAGGTCGGGTGGACCACTATTCAAGAAGTCGATAAGGTCGGCCGTCTGCGAAGTGACCCCCACAGTCGGCGCCCTGCGTCTCCCTGCAGCCTTCTTCACTGGCATATCTTCCTCCGAAGACCCGTTCAAGATATCGTCTATCGAATCACGGCTAAGCGACTGCTGCACCCTTCGTCCAGTGAACGTACTAGACGTCGAATCTGCAGTCTTCGGTACGTTGTTGGAAGAGTTCATGGCCCGCAAAGATTGCGAGTGTGGCGACTCAATGGCGAACGCACTCAATGATCCCTTCCTGCCAACAGCGTGCCGACTTCCAAGCGATGACACTGATGTCTGAGATGTAGATGCAGACCGTGTGCGCATCGGTGGCGGGACTTCGTAGGACACCGGGGGAGCACCTTTCGACTGCTTCCGCGTTCGTGCACCATTAAAATCCTTGCCAAGGACATCCTCATCCTCCTCAATCGCGTCCACTTGTCTCTGCTGCTGGGGATAGCTCTTTTTCATCGCTTGTCCTGCGGTTGCTTCTGCGGCCGAGTTGATGGCAGGGCTATCTTGAAGCGGTGCCTTATTTGTTGCGTGTGAAGTCATTATTGGGGCAGGAATCACTATCTTGTTGATGGCCCCGCGACCTTTCTCCTTGTTGTAGACCTAGCGAGGGGTTAGCAGTCATGACAAGAGATGAAAGGCGACGCGCATACATCGAAGGTCCTCAGGCGGTCGGGTGTGAGGGACACCTTCATGGTGGTGCCAGAACGCATCAGCTCGTCGAACTCGACCTGCCGCAAGATCTTATATCAGAATTTAGGCATCATGATCCATAGAAGGATCGCGTACCTCACTTGGACTGGAACCAGGCCCATCATCCATTGCCGTAACGGAATATTTACCGTTGCTAATTAAGGAAATAGAACGTTTGTGTCCGGAATCCGCTACATTGGAACCATTCTGAGAGCCGCCCTCCTTGTCTATGCTCATCCGGCCGAACAACTTTTTTGCTTTGGATTTTTCTGTAGAACTTCGGGAGCTAGAAGACGGAACAGTTGCAATAGCAGTGCCTGAACCAGTGCTTTCCGACGATCCACGTGGCTTGGCAGGCGCTAGCGCAGCGTCGACATTACCGTTCGAAACGGGGTCGAACGGAGAGTTTGTTGCGCGAGATGAACCTCTGATATGATCGCTCATACTGCGCTGGAAGGACTTGCTTCGGCGAGGCCGGTTAAACATAGCCTTGCTCTGCATTTCAATCTGGTTATGAACTTTTCAATGAAAAGCACATGCGTGAATGCATTGTGGAACATCCGAACATCGGCGTTGAGTCAGGGACTATGACCTAGACGGAGAAAAAGAGGGTCAAAAACTAACCTTTCATATTTTTAAACAGTCCATATATGGGATCATCTTCACACAATGCGGTAAAGAGATCCTGTAAGGTGGCAGTTGACCGGCTGCTATCTCGGGTCGCAACACGTCCAGTATTAGACAAAATATGTCTGAAGGCAGATAATGAGGAGGAGGGTACATCGGAGAAGACGTTCCGTACTTACTCGCACACGTGTCTTAATGTTCGGTATCAGTCTCACGTACACAAATACAGAGAAAGGGAATACGCACTCAATAATAGCAGTCAAATACAATGCAGCAGGAGCTATAAACTGCAAGTTGTTCGAAGAGAACCCCGTAGAGCCTGCGACCTTCGTTTGCCACCGCCTTTCCACATCGACGTCTTCGTCGGTATCATTAAACGTGGAATACGCCTCACACTTCAGCCGCAATAACTGAGATGCGGTAAGGTGGCAATATGTCGCTCAATCAGCCACGTGAGATTTCGTGTGAATGGATGTGGCAACTGACCTCGAACGCTGGCTGCAAGGGAAACTCCTGGGCGTTCTCCGCGTATGGTCGCGAAGGGGCGCCGGTTGTACGATCCCAGTACGCCTTGAGCTCGACCTCAGCTTCGAGTAAGGCCTCTTTCCCTAAAGCGGTCGGAAGAAGCCTGTTCATGCCGGCCTTGAGCTGCTCGGTGGAGAATGAGCGCGCGGTGCTGAGTATCATCCATAGCAGCTCGTCGAGTAGCACATTGACCGAGCGAAGAGCCTCCGGTGCGAGCTTCGTGGGGCGGATTTCGGACAGCACAACGTCGGCTGAGCGGGGGGAGAGGTACATCGGCGCTGCAAGAGTTTATTAAAGTTTAGCGCACAACACAGACGAAGTAGCGTGAAAGAGCTGACTATGCTCAGAGAGACCTGCCATGGCGAGCCTCTTGTCCGGACGTCGACTGCGAGAGTGGGAGAATTAGGGGGAGAACGGCCAGCGCGGTCTGAAGACGACGAGGAGACCGGGCGCGTCGCCTTTCTGGTGCAGACGGACAACGGGCGACTGGCGATGATGGACTAAAGAAAGAAGACGCGCTGGATGGTAAATTCGGTGTGGATAAGGCTTCCTTCCTCTTTAGGAAGTACTGCAGCCGGCTGTCCGCTGTGGTTCTGCCGCGTCGTCAGGGCTTCGTCGTTAGGCGGCTTCGCGTCAGTCGGCGTCGCCACCGTCTCACTGTCGAGCGCGTCGTCCGAGTCGTCCTCGACGAGCAGAGAAATGGGCGACGCTCGTCCTTGTTGGAGGCTGAGAAACCGGAATATAGAAGACGCAGACGTGTCCGAGGGCGTGTCGTTCCCAGTCGCTGGCATCAGACGCGAACGGACTTCTCGCCCTTCGAATCAATTCCTCCGTCTTCCGTGGTGGCGAATGAGTTCCCTGCGAAACTCGCACCCATGCGCTTTCTATCTACCCTGAAGACATGCTCTTTGGCATCAATCGATCGCAAATTCCCACCTGATTGCCGTCTATGTAGAACCTTAGAACCCACCGTGGTTTTCATATAATCATATTTACCAATCTCACGCACACCCGGAGGAGAAAAGGCGGGCTTTCAGTCTGTCGAGCACCGAGCGAGCTGCCCCGTATCCCCACGCTTCCGAATGCTTTGACTGCCGCGAAGCATAGCGGATGTCTTCTAAAATCCGAAGGCAGCGCATCTCGGTTCTCTGCGTTCTCGTCTCTTCCTCAGCCACAAAACTTTAAAGCGCCAGCAACAACGCAGTCTAGCTCGGCCGATAGTCCGCCACCAAAATAATCCATTATAGGGAAGACGTTATAAATGTCAACTACTCGGCACTTTAGTAAAGGGCGGAACCAAAAGTCGAAAGCTTAATAACGCATGTTCGGCTAGTCCTTCTCCCGACCCGGGAGGCGTCTACCTAAGCTCGGTACAAAGAACACGCAGGCTCTGGGCTAGTACCATACATTACGACAGGACTAGCTTATTTGAAGGGTGAGTTCTAGTGTAAATTGTAATTTCGTTCCGAATGCCGCTCCATATGTTGCTCAGCTCCTTGTAGATTCCAAGGGCTCAGAAGCTGCCTATTTGGGGCTAAGCGCTCGCATTTTCTAACGTTCTCAAGCGATTTGGTTGAATCGAATCTCATAATCCACCGACCCGCAGCCAGAGCCGATACAGGTATATGCGTCACGGAATGACCCGAGATCTTTAAATCTTTAATGAGTTGATTTTTTTTGTTCCGAAGAAAAATCACATATATCGTTCATCCGAGAGATAAGTAACAGCTTTCTTTCCCTCTACAATTCCCATTTGGTTATGCTTGCTTCTTCATTTTGCTGACTTCGCCGGGAGCAATCGAGAAGAGCTCCGCTGCTTGATCTTTCGCTTATTGCCCTTGATCATCATCAATTGCGAGGTCCATGATGGAATGTCGACAGCATACTTCTGCAGGTCGGACGAAGGCCCTGGGACAACTTTTAGCACAGTTTAGGCAAGCTCTGCCTCAAAGACTGAAACAGGTTCTTTTTTCTGCATTGCCCATTACCAGGTGCGTCAGAGAGCTCAGAGAACCCTTCCCTGTGGCAGTTGGGTTCTTGTATCTGTGATGGCACAGGCACAGGTACAAGAAAATTAGAGATGCCTGTGAGAACTGCGGTTTACTTATTGAAATTTATAATCTGAATCCGGCGGCCAGGCTCTTCGTTCATTGTTCGCGGAGATGCGCGGAAGTATCTTTAAGCTCGTCGGCCGAGGATCTTTGCACCTCGCTGGTTTTATGCATCCCCTTCGCCTCCCCGTCTGTTGTGCAGTCCACCAACCGCATCCGAGTTCTAGAGTATGTACCACTTTACTTACCTCAACAATCAGACCACGTATCGGGTCCACCGGTAGCAGTTCGGATCAGTGGCTCACTCCTTCTCACCAGAACACAAGTCCGGACGAATGACTTGATCGTTGCAGAGCTCGTCTCTGGCTTCAAATCGGCGTATTTGATTATTGACTCGAACTAGGGAGTCTAACATTCAGCTGCTCTCCTGCAGTGCCTTTTCCAGTTCCCCCATCAAACGAGGACGGCGTGCCTTAGGCGAATGTGGCTGGAGTGACGTTTTCTCTTCATGACTCGCAAAAGGTTTAGACCACGCCTAGTCCTCGCAGAGCCACACTGGTCGTCACAGGGTAAACCACTACCACTATCACGGGAGAACGGAAGTGGCACCCCTCCGCCGAAGAGTGCTGTATCTTCACACCTTCTGGTCCTGCTTGTTCTCAACGGAATTTTTGGATGCCGAGGTATCCGAGAGAGCTGGGGCGCGGGGGGGGAGTCGATTCTCGATTTGCGAGAGTGCGAAATACCTGATTACTGGGCTTGTCTTGCGGTTTGGGTGTGGTGCGTTGTCGGATGATCCTACGGACATTAGAAAGCAGGACGAGTTTTCCGGAGCCAGACGAAAGAATCCTAGGATATGGCGTCTAATTCTTGACAGGACGCTGCTTAGATATCATTGAATCAGCTATACAACAAACTCGTAAAAAAAATGCAGCAAGCCACACTTTGGTGTATGCAGGGGCATGCGGCCACACGTCCTCCTTTTGGTTTTCAGGATGGCACCCGTTGGAGACAAGGGATAGACCTCTTTTCCGTAACCCAGGCATATATATCAGACCCGAGTTGTCTCCTGTAAAAGGTGCGCGAGAAAACAATGCGTAACTGTTGAAAAGGCAGCACTAAAATAATCTTAAGAAACGCAGGGAGGACGTACAGAATCCGATACAGGTCCATTATCTCGGCACACATGTCTGAATATATTTACCACGAAATAACGGAAATAAATCCTGCAATTTCCCCCGGGTACAAGTCGAAACCGGTAGCCTGAAAATTCCCGCTCGCATTCGTTAAGAAGAGCAGAAAACCACCTGACGATAGCACGCAGATAAGTTCACGTGTCGGGGAATTTGGCGCGTGCGCTTGTTCCGCTGGACTAATATGCCCAGAAAGGGGTTTTATTGGCCCCCCGATCGCTGTCGCTGTGCAGTGTCGTCATAACGTCTAACAGCGCCGTGGGTAGAAGTCCCAGCGGCCGCAAGTCCTATGTTCATACTCGCCCGTAGCGCCATGTAAGTACTCGTTAGCAATAGTAGCGTGGAGGGCGGAAGTCTCCGGAATAAATATACATACATACCACCGGTCTCCGGTTGTCACCTTTGAAAACGGTCTTGAGAATTTCTGTCGTGGCCCCGGTCTAGACGGAGTCATGGATATGATGTGAATTATACTCGATAATAAGTTCCCTGCAACATTCACCGACGTAAATTCGTGATTTTGAGTACATACATACAATATGTACATGGTTTGAATGACTTCGTCGATGAACATAGCCCCCTTGCCGAGAAAAAAAATACATCTTCAATCAAGCATAGACTGAAACAGTTACAGTAGATGAATTGCGATGACGGCGCTTCGTACTTCCCTACTTGCCTGTGAGCTCCTCATTTCGCGGACCAAGTATGATGCCCCACATCATCCATTATCAGTGTTTACCTTACGAACTGCCACAGCAGCGTTACGGCGTGATTCTCAGTGAAGGGGGTTGTACGATAACCTCTTGACACAAGCCCTGGCTGCCCCTCGTAACCGTAAAAAAAAGGAAGACAGACTCCGAGTTTTGGAACAATCATCGCTATAATAATAAAAATGCTTGATCACATCATCTGAAAATTACGGAATCCGACTCGTGTTCTCCACACGAACAACATCTCCTGATGGATACACCGGAATTGATGTTACTGTAGGCTGTCCAACAGTTTCTGAAAATCTTCGGGTTTCAGCAGCACTTAGATCTGCAGAGTTTAACTTCCTCAGGCTTCACGTCTATTTCTGCTGTTTATCCGTTGACGCGGGCGACTGGCAGGCCTGAGAGCGGGCACCCGAAGTAGGTTTGTGATTCTACCACTGCTGATGGTAAACGCAAATATGATGGTCAGCATGTTCAGCTGACATGAGATGAAGGACGTCGAAGTGGATTGATCTAGCAGAACTGATGAATGGGGGTTTACAGATTCTTTGGTCTACATTAAGTTAAAATTCCGCTTTAATAATCCGCTACAAGCGCGTCAGATTCGCACGTGATGTAAGGTGGCGGGGAGGAGACCGAGCATTCCCGCAGGAATGTTCGACCCACATAGTCCAGAGAGCCCAGGCCCCATGCTTCATAACGATGATCAGAATAGTCTGGACATCGTACAGAAAGGGAAAGCAATAATACAAGTGGATACATTAACATTACGGATGCATGCGTTTCTAACACAAACGGGGAAACTCACAAGAGAAGGCGTATGTACAACCAGAGGAAGTATAAGTTAAGCAATCGACATACTCCTAACCATTACCGCCGTCCTTTGAATCCGTTCTCGGCGGAGCGGCAGGCTTCGTCTCAACGATGGGCTTTGAAGAGCTAAGCCTGAGCTTAAGCTTCTTCGGACCATCCTCTCCCACTTTCGACATCGTGGCCCACGCCTTCGCCGCAGCCTGGTCACCCCCTGGGTTGCTCACGCGGCGATTCTTAGGGGCAAGACGTTCCAACACGTCGTCCTCATCTTCGTCGTCTCTCCTTCTCCGCTTCTCTCGCAACCGCATCGGCGGCGCTTCCGAAGTAACCTGCGGCTTCGGTGGCGCACCCGCGCGTGCGGGCGGCATTACGTCGGCCTTCTTCGACACCAGTGCTTCGAGAAGGTCGTCCTCCGGATCCGCTGGCTCCCGCTCTGAAGGTTCGTAGGGAAGTATTTGGATTTGTCGATGGGGCAGAACGGGGCTCCCGGGCGTTGCGGATTCCTCACCCGGTCGTGGCTGGTTAGATAATAAGCCAGAAGGTTCTTCGTCATCATCGTACTCCAGAAGCGACGATAGAGGCGAAGTGGGTCTTTGGTGGGAGGGGACGCTCATTGGACGCATACCCCTATTCGCTTGAACGCCTGGTCCGGGAACGTTGCGCTGTCGCCTTCGTCGAGCCATGCCGAGGAATGAATCTACTCTGGGGACAGGGACAACGGGATCGTCGTCGTTGTCGTCGCTGTTGAAATAAGACTCCTCTTCTTCCGACTCCATAACGCGCTGACCCAATACCCGTGGTACGATAATTCTGGACATCGCAATGAGAAGGCTTCTCAAGAACATACGGGCCGGAAACTTACGGGGGTCTCTTCTCTGCTTCCGGAGGAAGAGGCTCCTTATTGATCTCCCATCGGGATATAAAGTCCTGAAAAGTCCGAGCGCCGAAGGCTGTTTTCGCTAGTTCGCGCATATCACCTTCGTGCTTCTCCATAATATGATTTATCGGGTCTTTAAGATTTTCCTAAGAACAAAAATATTACCGCTGACAATCAAAAGGTAGGCACAACTGATTGCCAACCTTACGCATGAATTCAAAGAATTCTTGGCATGCAGAACTGAGCAGATTTTCTCGCCTCGCCTCACGGATGGCTAAGTTAGTTATAGGGGTGAAACATTCATGCTTATGCATATGTGTAAAAAGATTGCGATTGTTCATCTTGAGGCATATACGAAAAAATCGGAGAGCGGCTAAAAAGGGAAACTCGCGATCAGGAAGGAACCGACCAGGAGTGATCTTCGGCGACTTACCAAGGCATAGGTGTTTATCTCTGACACTCAAGAGCGTGGCAACACGAGACACAACGTTGGAGGATAGTATGAAGAAAAAGCTCCGGAACGAATGTTGGATGGCAAAGCTACACAGAAGGTCACACAAATAAAGATATAGATTGCTTCGCTCTCGCGAAGGCGCAAACGGTGTGTCTGATATCGCAATAAGGTCAGCGAAACCCGAATTTACGATTAGGAAGATCTCACTTTTGAGTTCATGATGTTCTGGGACGTCATGTGTCAGTGGCCGGAACAGCGTGTCCACGCAGACTTTGTAGAAGTTATCCAGGTAACGTTCCGTACTGTGGTCATCTCTCACAGGACGGTTTAACAGCCTTGGGACACCAGCCTATTTTGCGAATGAGATGGAAGCATGCGTGAGGATAAGCACGTACCTGTGATTCACTCACAGGGTCTATTAATGGGACATCAGTTATCATCCTGAGCGCATCCGCAAATTGGTTTTGCAGAGCGAGGTCTTGGCTGTTCACCAGTATGCGACATAAGACCTGCGAAAGCGTCTCCTTGAATGGTGGCGGACCGGTCACAACGTCTTGGATCTTCGCTGGTTCCTGTCCGGGCAAGCCTTCCGACTGTCCCGTGGGTTGGCCTAGAGCAGTAGCCTGACTCAGGACGTGAACCCGTACGCTCAACGTGTGATGATCAAGAAGAACAGCAAATATTTCACCAGCAGTGCTGATGAGATGCTTCTCTGACCTGCAAAGCGCCCACTGCACTGCATATAGTACCCCACGCTCAACAAGCGTACGAAAAAGGGAGATCCGCGTGGGAAGCTGCACGTTCTTGCCCATGACGCAAAGTTGCTGAAGAAGGGATATGACTTCTTTTTTGTGATCTATATCGTCTGGGTGCTCGGGTTGATGCGATTGAGACGATGAGGAGCTTGCATACGGGGAGTCTACACCATTCGGACCGGAAGGGCCGTTCGAAGGCTTGTCTATCTCCATAGACGATTCGCCGTCCTTTCCGTTGCCTTTGCCCTTCTCGGTGCTGGGGCGGATGAAAACATTGACAAGTTCTTTTAGAAAGAACTGACCCTGCTGGATATGGTTGATGATGTCAATCTGATTAAATATGATGCAGGAGTTGAGTACGTTGAATGTCGAATCATCAAGAGCACGGCCGAGAATAACGTCTTTGAGATATTGTAATCGGTACGTATGAATGATTTTCCGTTCGATGATTGGGTCAGCAATAACGACGGGCTGCAAGAACCGAGACCGTTGAAGGAGGAATTCACGATAATTGGCCTTGTATTTAGGAAATTCAGGATCATCTGCGTCCAATAAGAATGATCAACGGGTAAAAAGGTTATACTTTTGATTGCCTACATTCGAGCATGCTTACGACACCCATCCATAATTCATCCATGAGAATATGTTCATACATCAGATGTTCGTTGAGCAGAACTGAACGGATGTTGAGAATTCCGGGTACGTGGGTCGAAAGCTCTGCACTCACGTATAGTTTGCATACAGCTACAAAGTGCATGCAAGGCGTCTAAATTCTCCTCCTTCTCGGCAATTTCGAACGCATCAAGCAGTCGATGGATGTATTTATTATCTTGAATGTAACTGCATATATTCTCCCGCGACTTCGGTGACCGCGCCATTGTCCGCATCGCTTTCTCAATCTCAACAATGAGATGAGCATCGGGTGTTGGGGTCGGTAAATGTCCCGACTGGATAATTTGGGCAGCAGTGCTGGGAACTGTGTATGTAATGTGTCAGCAATACATAATGCAACCTCGGAGGCACGGTGGTACTAAAGTCAAATTCAAAGACACAGGACAAGAAGACAATAGTACAGCGGACAAACGTTGTGGACATCAGCAAACCAGTAGGACATACCTCTATTGTTCAGGTGTTTTTGCACCTCGACGATAAATTCCCACACTTCCGAACATCCCTCAATATCTTGAAAGCTAAGGGCGAAGTCCGTGCCGTCTGGTTCCGTCCATACGATTAACGTATCTTGTTGGCGCTGATATACATCCGTCGCACGGATCAGGCAGTTCAGAAGCACCTCCTGTGTAGTTTCAGCTCTTGCAACGAGCCTCGCTTCCTCCGCTTCATTGTCGAAATCACCACAACAGAATGCTGTTCCTCGGTCCGTCCAGCGCGAGCCAACGAGCTCGTACACCTAAATTAATAATCAGGAGGTGAGTTCTAGGGTCAGCTATATTAAAGGCACGCGGCTTGGAGTTCAGGAAGAATGATGATGAAGAGTAATGTGGGATGTCAAGAAGCACTGAGAACGATTGGAGAAAAACGTCTAGGCCAAAGTTGGTACATTATTGCAAGAAGTCCGGTTGAAAAGTGCGGAGAATAACTGCTCTTGGAAGGCGACTTGACGGGACCAACAAGGGCAGCAAGTCGCTTTCCAGGAAGACAATCCCGCAACAGGCCAAAGAAAGTGGAAAGAAAATTCTGGAAAAACAGAAAGTAGACCGAACGCACTTTTACACGCCGTAAGTCGGGCTCGAGATTCTCAGGTTCCTGGTTCTGCTCGCTGCTGTTTGTCTCCCGCGAACTGCTCAATCCGACGCCGCTGTCACCCAAACCGCCCATCCCTTGGTGCACCCCGTTGACCCGTATGAACCCGCCTTCCTCCTCATTGTTGGCCATCTCCTCCAAGTGCGGGCCTGGCGACCGCTCGCGCAATTCGTCTGCTGACGGAGCCGCAGTAGTATCGGCGCCGCCCGCCGTTGATGTCGTCGCCTGAGAAGAGGACGTAGGGTCGGCGATGACATCCCTGGATCGCTCGTCGGGGATCTTCGCGTCTTGGTCTGAGGTAATACTGGCGTCGTCCGCGTTCTTGCTGTCGATGACGCCGCGGCTCATGGCCAGCCAGGGGTGCGAGCGGCCCCCTGATAAAGAGTTGATGGATCAAAGATAGCACGTTCGTCGCAGGTAGTCTTGAGGCGACGGGTCGAGCGTAGGGTGCGCGTGTGAGACGAGACCTTGAAGCACCAGGCTCAGACTGAACGCGCGACGACTGAAAGCGAGCACGAGGGCAACAACACCAACTCCGGGCTCGCTTGAATCAGAAAATCCCGCTTAGGAAATGACACGTGCATCCAGCGCGACTCGGAGTCGATCCGTCGTCCCGCCGCGCGTCTCGTCTCGTCATTCATACAAGTCCTCCCGCCCTCGTCCGCACGGAAGTAAAACTCGAGTATTCGCTGCTAAACAAAATACGTTTTCTACAGGGTACACACTTCACTGCGTCGACGAGGGGATCACGCGCTTCAGCCACGCCTGCAGGTCAGAAAGCTCCTTCGGGCACGTTGAATGCACCTCGCCCTCGTACGGGTGGAAAGACAGGCCAACCGTCTCTTCTCCCTCCGCAACCTTGATCCCTACTTCTTTCTTCAAGAACTGCGACGAGGCTATCGCGAGCTCGTAGCGCACGAGTGGATCGTGGGTGCCGTGGCCCCAGAATATCGGCAGCGACTTCGCATGGTCAGACACCATCTTCGACATGCATAATTAGACTCCCCGCCCCATTTACGAAGCCGGATGCCAGTAGCTCACCGCCTTGAACTTGTGCCTTAAGGGCACCCAGCCGCTCAGGCAGACGATTCCACCCAACTTTCTTTCGTTCGACAGCCCGGTCAACAGGCTCATGGACCCCCCCTGACTGAAACCGCCGAGCACAATTCGTGATGCAGGGATGCCGTCGTCGACCTCTGAGCTGATCAGGCCGTTGAGCGCCCGGACGGTCTCCAGCATACCCGGCTCGTCATCCGACGTTTTGCTGAGGTCGAAATCGAGTATGTCAAACCTGTAGATGGTGTTGTGTCACGGTAGTGTATAAATGCGTAGATTAATCCCAGTATAATAGCGTACCAAGCCGGCATTTCCATGCCCATGTTTGCCGTGATAGGCTTTATAGGACTTCGATGCACCTGCGTGAGTTCTGAGAGATCACACAGGCGTACAGCCCAGACTCACGCATGAGGGAGCACCCATTTAACATGGCTCAGACTCTGATCCCTCTTGAACATATTCGCAACCGGTTCCCATCCCGCACCTGTGTCCCCCAGACCGTGGACAAATATGACTGTAGCAGTATGCTTTGCCGTTGCATCTACGATCAACTGCTTCAGAGGCTGGATGGCAGACATGTCGGTCTTCGTGGGGGGTAAAGATACAAGTACGTAGACGATGCCAGCGATAATCGCGGCAATAAACGTCGTCAGGGGATACCGAATCGTGATGAAGCCTCGGAGGTGACCCCCGCGGTCCAGTGCACTTCAAAAAGTGTATGGATGAGGTAATCTCATTGGTCGATCCCGTTCCCAGCTGTTCTCACAGTACGAGTCATCATGGCCGACGCGGAGACAAGTTGCAGCGCTGCAGACGCGTTCAATGCAACTCCCGACGCGATTGCAGTCCCTACCAGCACAGTCGATGCGACTGCAGACGTCTCTGCGCATGAGGCATCCAGAGACACCTCAGCAGCCGGAAGCAGCAATGCGCAGCCGCTCTCAAAAAAGGCGCAGAAAAGGATAGCCAAGGCTGCCTCCTTCGCTGAGAAGAAAATGGAGCGGCGTGCGCGCGAGAAGGCCATGCGGAAGGAGAAAAAACGCGAAAAGCGGGAACGCGCCGAGGCAGGGGAGGAGGACGAAGATGATGAGCCACAGAAAAAGAAGGCGAAACACCCCGGCCCCGTTCATCCATTTGACGCGAAGATCGTGGTCGACCTTGGATTTGATGAAATGATGAGCGAGAAGGTATGTTTAAAACCTATCAAGTGTCGCAACGCCCCATTATCCATACATCTATAATCTTCTAGGAAATATCCTCTTTGAGCTCGCAACTCGCATACACCTACAGTGCAAACCGTAGGGCCACCTGTCCTTTCTCCTCTCTGCTTTTCACTTCCGTTAACGGACGCTTGCGGGCACGGCTTGACGGCGAAAATGACGCCGGGTACCGGCGCTGGACGAACACGGAGTGGTGGGAAGATGGGTATGAGTGTTTGTGGACCGAGGGCGCAGACGCGAGTAAGGAGACGTTGGGAAACAAAGAGAAGACCAGGGGCGAAAAGGAGAAGGTCGTCTACCTTACAGCAGATGCGAGCGATGAGCTGGAGGAGTTGAAGGAAGGTGAAATATACATTATCGGAGGTATTGTCGACCGTAATCGCTACAAAGTGGGTTCTCGTTCAAAATATAATGGCCGCCGAACCATGTTCAAGACCCCTGCTTGCCCGCTATTTCAGAACTTATGCCAGAACAAGGCCGTAGGGTCTGGTCTCCGCACCGCTCGCCTCCCTATAGGAAAATATCTAGCAGAAATGACGACTCGCAAAGTGCTCACTGTCAACCAGGTGTTCGAGATTCTAGTACACTGGACAGAGAGCAGAAACTGGGAAGAAGCAATGTATAGTGTGATGCCGAAGCGCAAATTCGTCCAATCGAGCACAAACCAGCCGACTGTGGCGGACTTGGAAGATAGTGATGGAAGAGAGGACAACGCAGACAACACTCCAGCGACCGAGCCAAGCGAAGACGCAAGTACGGCAATAAAAGTAAACGGCGACGATGTATAAATTATCTACCAATCTATGTACAAGTCAGAATGCATTATATGTTCGTGATGTATTCGGCTGCGATGGGGTCAAGAAAGCACATCTTTGAGGTTCGTTGCCCCCGTTCCCCTTTCAAGAGGCTTCGGCTGATTCGGACTCGGCTTCCAACCGATCTGCGGAAAGGACGAGACAAGACGGTTAGCAAATAGGAAGTTTGCGAAATCGTCCACATACAACAAAGATAACCTGGAAAGTTGCTGGAATTGTTCCATCCTCGTTTCCGTGCAGTTCTACTCGACTTGTTAGCTCTTCTCTTCCGAACACGAGGAAAAGAAAGATCATGCCTTTGTAAATAGCGGATGCTGCCGCCAAAGTATCGCGGTGTATATAGTTCCTCCTGCATTTCGCCAGTGTCCAGACACCAAAGACCTTGATGAGGAGAGTGTATCTCACCTGTCCAAAACAGCATTGCTCTCGCCCATATCTCTCAAGTCCTCCATTAGCTCCCACATGCTCGGATATGTAACTTTTACCTCGTCAATGTCGACGGTAAGTAAAGTAAAGCCAGCGCGGCCCATGAGATTGGACACATCCTTGTTGTCTGGAATGGCTCATAATTGAGCCGCAAATAATATTCCTGAAAGGACACTAACCAGTCATCGGAGAAACATGGGGCGACACCCCACCTTCTCGCTCAATCTCGGCTAACTGAAGGGATGTTCTTTTATGCCCTCAGAGGTTAGAATCGATAAACAATGTAAGGATGCGAACCTTAGTTCGAATAATGTATCGCCGCCGAAAAGCGCGCCTAGAAATACACCGTCAGGTTTAAGGGCCTCTCTGATTTGCACAAGGACTCCTGAAGAATCTGTTGTAACATTTGGCTTTTTCTTGAATGAGTTTATGACCCACCAGGAAGGTCGTTGACCCAATGTAAGCTCAAACAGGAGACGATCGCCTCTTGCGGGTTGGGCTCTATCGTCTTAAGAAGGTTTTCCTCGTCGCATTGAATTCTCTCCACTTCGACTAAATATTGCAAATGAGATGTAAGAGACTGGAGGGAAGATGGTCCAGGACAAACTTGCGTATTCTTCGTTTCCATCACGCTCGAGACTCTTTCCTTACATGCGACAAGAGGAGGTGGACTAGCTTAGCTGCGTTGATAATTCTTTGTGAGGCTGGAAGGACCTTACGACTCAAGTCAAGCATTATAGATTTTCCTGCATTTTCTGGCTCCAATAACTTCGAGAAATGACCTGTACCAGCTCCGAGGTCCAGAACAGACCCAAACCGGCGTTTAATGTCCTACAGAGTATCGTTGGATCTGCCGCTCGTGAATCTTGATACATTTGGTCGTCTGCTCACCAGAAAACGCTCAATCATCCTGTCCGCGACCTCATCCCGAACATAATCAACTGTCCGACTCCTTTGGCCGCGGTCACGTGCAGCAGCAGAATCCTTCTGTAGGCGCTTTGCGTTGCGGTCGAAGACCTGGAAGGGTCCTACAGTGTATGGGTTGACGGGCGATGTGGCCCCGGCGACGGCTGCAAAAGACCGCAGTTGCAGAGTTCGACTGAGGGACCGGATAGCCCTCATAGTGTCCAGGTTCAGAGGAAGCTTGGAGGACTCCGAGTCACGGTTCTAGGTCGCGTCAGTGTATTGTCACAGCTTCCGTCACGCACGGGCCACCTTCGATCTTGGACAGTTTCCTGGTTATTCAGGTTATTGACTTGCTAGTAACTACTGGCTAGTAATCTGGCTTTTACAAAATCTCATCCTGGTCCTCTACTGTGTCGGTGCTTGACTGTGCTCTCACACAGCACCTTATACACTAGAGCTCACGCAACCTGAGTATGGCGTCGGGAAGCGGCTCTTCCAATAATCCAAACAGGTCGCTTCCTGTCGCTTTGCCCAACGGCGCGCATCCGCAAATACTCGATCCAAGCCAATATGCCACGTTGAAGCAGCGTATTGATGATGCAAGAGCAAAGCTGGATATGATGCAAGCACAAAATGACTCTGCGCTTGAAAACTATAATTTGGTGCAGCAACTAGAGCGGACCGCGGAACTAGGTCGTAGAGCACAGTGAGTGGCAATCTGGCACAAATGGACTTTGAGAATGAATTTTTTTTGCGCCAGACAGGTGATGGAAGCCGTTCGAGGTGGTACTATGACCTCTAGGGACTTAATGCATCCGGGCGAGTATAGTCGGAGGGCCGCGCAGTTCATTAGCTCAGGGTCTGGCGGCCAGAGTACCGGGATGGGCAGTGCTTCTACGGGAGCACGTATGATCCCACCTGCGAACCCGATGGCTACATTTCCTCCTACGCAAATGACTCAGGCACATATGCCTCCCGCGGTTGTGAATACCCCCGCCAATGTAAGTCTCATGGTCTATTTGTTTTGAACGGAGCGCGAGTTAAGTCAACCCCCTCCACACCTCAGGTATATCAATATGCTCCAGTACCTACGTACCCAGCTCAGCATTTCCCTGCTGGCTCCATGCATTTACAAAACGGGATGGGCGTTTCTGCTCAACAACAAAGTTACAGTCAACTCTCGCACGGACATCATATAAGCACGGCCAATCCGGTCCATACACAACCGGTTGAGCAGCTGGCTTCCGCCTACGCTCAGAAGTACGGGATCCAGCCACAGATGCTTAGCAATGCCTCAACAGGACAATTTCCTTATTATTCAACGGTCCAAGCGCAACCGCAACAGAACATCTCACTGCCACAGCAACCAGTAAATGCGAACATCGCCCAAAGTATGAGATATCAGGGAAACTCGCAACAGCAGATAAATAACGGTATGTAAATGATAAGAGAGGATATCTCGCAAGACTAAATTTTATTGCAACCCTTTATCCGGCAGTATACACATTATCTCACCCATCGAGCTCTCGTCCCCAAACCGCCGATGCTGCAGCGTCTCAGTTCATTCAGCCGTCGTCGTCCACGGTTGCTCCTACCGATGGGAATACAAGCTCGAATGATATTAACGGATTCTATTCTGGCTCTAGCTCGTCTCTTGCTGGAGCCTTAGATGATAGCATGTACCCCCGTGTCTCCGCCACTTCCCATGGCAGCAACCAGCAAGATGAAAATGCCGCCCAAGCAATTACGCAGGTTGGTCTTTCTAATTATATTAGTGTCCCCCAGCCCTCAAGGGACGCGAATGTATTGAATACTTTCCAGAAATCTTTTTCGCAAACAGTTGCGCCAGCTGACACACAGGGTCTACCCACTCAAAGTGCATCAGTCAAACATTCCACTTCTACACGCGCAATACCGAAGTTTAATGGACAAGGTTCTGACACACAGAGACCTTCGGCGCAAAGCACGTCTACTGCCTCACGGAATGGTTCTGTACCTGATGCAGACAAAAATCTACATAAGTTTTTGCAGATTGCGACTATTATGTCTCGTCAAGGCGAGCGACAATCGTCGTCGTCAAGTACTGCTGCAGCTAGAGTGAGGTTTTATCGTTGTTGTACTGCGATCTCACTCACACTGCATCCAATTAGTCCCCTAAATTTGCTCAGATGTTAGCTGACCTGATGGGTCCAACAAACGCGCAAAGTTCGAACCCCGTCCAGCGGACGAACACCGCGGTCGCGACCCCACCTCCAGATCCGACGCTGCCAACCCTAGCTCCTCCACGAGCTCTTCCACCCGCTACCTCATCCTCCCGATATTACGACCCCACTCCTTTTTCGGGCCCTTCGAAATTTTTTCCTCGACCTCAAGACCAGACCAGACCAGCACAACTGAACGGCGTACATTACAAGGACGCTTTTCATTCGTCGGCCTCCCAAAATGGGACTGGTTCAGCGAATGTGTCCGGGGCTGCTCAAGAGAGAATTGTGAGACTACTACTTTTTCTTGGATTGAATTCATCTGATTTGCATTTCCATGCTTAGGCTCATGAACCCGCAACGCAGTCCTATGTCCCTTACGCACACCGACTACTACCTACAAGTCAGGGTAAGCCAATGCTGAACACCGTTACTCCTAGGCTACCTCAAAACCAAAGCATTCCAGCGGCACATATGACACCAGCTAATGCGGACAGGAGACGACTTGCAAGGGACATTCTTCGCGCGTTGGGCGCTCCGCCAAAACGCAAAGCATCTCAGTCATTGTCTTCGGATGAGGAACTAAAGCCGTCGCCGAAAAGACAAGCGCTTGAGCTGCCCCAAACAATATCGCTTAATCCTACATTGGGTGAGATAGATAGTGTTGAAGAGGTTGAGAATTCGATGACTCTGAACGAGGCAACCACGTCTGCCTTACCCGATTCAGCAATGATGGTAGTAGAGGAAACCCCACCTGGGCTTCCTACATTCGACACGTTAGTCGCTCATGGCACATCTCCTCCCAACCCCTCTGTGGAATTTGGTGCTTCTAGTACCGAAGTAGCAGACCTGGATATGGCCTTACAACCTGTGGAATTTGGTGCTTCTAATACCGAAATAGCAGACCTGGATACAGCCTTTCACCCTGTGGAAGTTGGTGCTTCTAATACCGAAGTAACAGATCTGGATACGGCCTTACACCCCTTCGAGGAATCCTTAAATCCATTGTTTCTTCCATCTCCAGAACCATCGCCCAACTCACCGTCGCAGTCATCTGCTTCGAGCTCAAATTTGAAGTTTGTGCGTGGCCCAACGCCTGGACTGCAAGTTATCGTTGAGGTCCCATTACTTTCTGCCTCATTGAGGCGGAAATTCATGCGACAACCAACGCAGGAGACGAAGGTACCGCAGGCAGACTCAAGTTTATTCGAGAGCCTTGAAAGGTTCAAGATTACGGCTACAGGAGATGGTTCGTTTGCATGCACCATTAATATATTGTCTTTCCTAATACTGTGCATCGGTTTTCCCAGAGTCAGTGGAACAGATGCGTCGTGGTACAGTCTCATTATGAGTTGCTGCGTTGCATTTTTTGACATGTTTTGTGGATGTGTCGACTTTCCTTAGTAACTGAAGCCGAGAATATTTCCTCGTCACGATTACGAAGGCGGCCGTGTTTCTGGCAAGACTGCGCGCACGTATCTAATTCGGCTCATGCGTTGCTGGAGCACGTTCGGGAACACGTAGATTCTGTTCCGAAGGAGGTAGACCTAGTCCTTCACAAACTCACGCTTTATTGCTGATGTCTGTACACAGCAGAACAAGTTCCCCTGCCAGTGGAGGGATTGTAGACGACGATTTATTGACTCGGATGCATTTTCCAAGCATCTACGGAATCATGTCCGGAAATCTATATTTTGCGCTTATCAAGGTCAGAAGATCATATCCATATGATAAAACACGTGAATGAAGCAAATACTACAGGTTGCGTATCGGAATTTACGCACCCGCTGGTTTTATACGCTCATAACCAGGATGCGCATATGCAGAACGGGGTTGAAACTGGTAGGCTGAGGCCTTCTGCTGCGCCTTTCCAACACGTGCCCGCGAAGCGCATTCCTCCCCTCAAGACGATGTTCTCCTACCATGATGTGCACTTACCAGTACAGATGCAGCGCATATCAAAGGATCGGAGGGCAAGGATCGGGCCATGGGTTCGTATCGAGCTACTGTGTAACTTGTGGTGGTCATTTATTTTTTTCTTGCAGGTGGCGAAAAACATGTTTGGTGTCGTCAACTTCGGTACACCGAAGCTCAAGAGCTCTCGCCAAGCGAATAAAGGAGGACGTCGCACAGAGAACTACAAGCGGGAGGTTACTACGGCCATTGCAGGCGACTGGCACGATAAGTATGACTTTTTGGAACCGCCGGGCACAACGTACCCGTCGTATTGTGAGGACCTGGAGCCTCTGAAGCCCGTAGAGGCCATTGAAGGCGGCTTGCTACTTGCGCCTGACATCGAGGGACCGCAGGGACCCTTGGAAGTGCAGTACCTCACGTCTCTGGCGGATCGGGTGAGCGTGAGCGATGCTCAAAAGTACATGGTCAAGGCGGAGCGGGTGTCGGAGAGACCGGAGGATAGCGAGATCAAGACAGAGCAGTCAGATGTTGGGCTTTCTCATGCGACCGTGCCAGATGCGACCCAGGAGCCGCCAGTGCTCCAGCCACGCGAGGGCGTAGCTAGCTCGCCAGAGGTAAACCCCCCGCCGGACACTGATTTAGCGCAAGCTTTGTTTTTGGACGAGTCACAGACGTAGCCGTATACTGTAGTTGACAATCACCATCGTACCTATCTCGCACTTCAATGACAATCCCGATGAACGCATTATTTATTAAATATAGTGATGACCAGACCGATACGACGAATACTAGAGAACCTTGTATTTATTTACTCTATACACTGAGATAATGACCGCTTTTTCACTGCTTGTCTGAGGTAGCTTCCGTCTGGCCCGGGTCAATCTTACATTGTTTAGCAACGGGGAGTATACATGACCATCACAGGCGACCACGTTTTTCCCCATATCTCCCGGAGCCCGGTCCCGTGTTCGCACACCAGCGGCCAAACCTCCAGCACTAGACAAATACGCCCAAATTAGGAAATATATTTCCCTAAAAAGGTAAACAACGTTCAAGATACCACACAGGAGTAATACGATACAAAAAATGTTCACATCCATATTTATGCAGTTTGAAAAGCGCAAGAGACATAGACATACAGGTGGGAGGGGGCTATAAACGGAATATACGTTATACTTGCGCGGTGTATGAGTGATCGTGACATAGAGTGATTGGTTGATAAAGAGACCCAGAGGACAGTCGGAAGTATAAAGGCATGCTATGCAAAAACTAGCAAAAACTATGAGCAGCTGGAGGAGACTGGATCAATTGAAACAACAAGGGAGTATGTCAGAGATGGTAAATTGCGGGATCAGTTTGAATAAGTGAAAAGGACAAGAGACAAGGGAGGGATTTGGCAGAGCAGGATATTGACAATGGAGTGGGACAGGTGGCGCGAACGGATTGATTATGGTGCAGTTTGGATATATTGCGTCAGAGGGAAGAGAGGAAGCGGCGCGAGGATGGGAATAGAGATGACTGCGGAGGATGTAGAGAAAGTAAAGGTCCAAACAGAAAGGCAATGAAGCAGAATAGGTAAGAAAGATGCGTTGGATAATTGCTTGGCAAATACATATAGAATTGCAAGAAGGAAAAACAAGCGCAAGCGAACTGAATCAACCTGCGCGAGTCGCTTCTAGACTTTGAGCTGTCGACAAGTTGTTGTTGGACTGGAAAGGATCTGCTGACTCAGAGGTCGCTGCAGCTTGCGTTGTCATGTCAGGAGGAGTAGAGGAACCAAATGGAGAGAAGGTCGAAGTATAACTCTGACTGTTGGACCTAGCTAGGCCTGGGGCACTAGTTTGTCCAGTAAACCCAAAGCCTGTTGATGGCGGAGGGGAGAAGAAACGAGGTGGAGGCGGTGATGAGGCAAAGTAGTGCGAAGGAGACGTGACCTCGTTTGCGTCTCGGCGGGGTCCCCTGATGGAGCTCATATCAATGGACAGAATGCCCGCGTTGGATTGCCTTGAAAAGGCTTCTTGAAGACTCGAAAAGGAGCCTGGACCAAATGTCTGCAGGCCTTGTTGAAGGCCACTGCCATTGGCTACGTTGGTAGGTGTTCGGACACCAAGAGGATTCTTGCTATACGAAAGACGTATGCCTCCTTTGACCAAGCCATTGAGGTTGTGCCCATACAGCTCGTTCAATGCTTTGGTAGCATAGCTAACATCCTCAAACTGCCCGAAATCGTTTGAGCAAAGGACAGATGATAAAAGAGGAGGAAAACGTACCTCTACGAAGCACATCGGTCCGTTACTCTTCTGACGGAAGCAGAGTTTACGGTATCCCGCGCATCTCGCAAAGAGACTGCGGAGACTCTCTTCAAGGAAGTTCGGCTGGTTCCCCGGAATCGGGGAAGTCGGAAGATTCCCCACATATAGGGTATTGATCTATAAACAAACACTTGTGTAAGCAAGCAATCCTCACAACATTAATCGGGAGAAAATGAACGCACGGGTGGGTTTTGATCGGATGCATTCGTCCTCGACCCAGTTCCCGAACTAGCGCCGGAGTTCGGAGAAGGAAGCTGAGGTGAGATTGTCCCCTGCTGAGAATTGACATCAATGTTGCCGACTGTGCGCGAGACATCTTCATCGACGCTGCTGCTGCTCCTGGTCTCCGAGACGCTAGAAGAGCTAGATGATGGAACTGCAGGCAAACTTTGCCCTTGATCCTGACCAGAGTGGTGCTGTTGCTCAGGGAGCGGTGGTAGGAAACCCGACGATGACATCGCAGTGTCGTTCGTAGGTGAATACGGGCGTGAACGAGATCCGAGAGACGATACAGACGACATGGACGGATGGGACGCGAGCGCCATATCTGATGGAGGAGAAAACATATCAGACTCCTGTGATAGGGCCTTGTCCGAGTTGCCGCTACGCGAAGAAAGCGATGCGGGATCGGCATTCAACTCTGTCGGACTCGACTCAAGCGAGGACGATGTGTGCACGTTGTTCGTGTTGGTTGTGATACCAAATGGCACGGGTCGCGACAAGTTGCTCATGCCGAAGTTGCCCAATCTACGCATACCCTGCGAAGGGCCCGTTGGCCAACCGTCCGAACCATGACCACTGGCACTTTCCTGAGGCGAGAACATCTGAGAGCCAGGAAAAGGATAGCCACCTATGCTTTCTGAAGGGGAGAGGACACCCGAGCCCAACGCAGTCGTTGTAAGCGAAGAATTTCGTGACGGAACAGTTACTGAATGAAAAGCATCGTATGCCGCTTGATTCCCAGCGCGCAATCGCCCGTTTCGCTCTACTTCTTTCTCCTTCCGCCGTTTCTCACGCTCGCGCTCGTCTTCTTCGAGGCGCTCGCGTGGTCCGCGTGAGCCGAGTATGCTTAGCGCATTTAGGCCGTTAGAGATGGCACTGACGGAACCGAAGTCCCGTCTGCGACGATTCTCTCGCTCCTCTTCTTGTGTTTCCATGCGGTCACGTCGCGCCAATCCGCCGAGCCCCATTGGACCCAGCGGACCGAGCTCTCGTTCGCGGGCTGACAGGGTTTCCGGTCCAGGACCTGACACGGGCGACAACATCCCAGTCATCCCGCTAAGGCCCTCAGCGATGCTGCCCAAACTCAAACTGCTCACACCATTCATCGCATTTCCCACTCCTCCCATTCCTCCGCTTCCTACACCAGCACCTCCTACGCTCACGCTCAATGGAGCACCAAGCGGCCCTACTCCGCGCTTCGTATGCAGATTCTTCTTCGCCATTTCTGCTTTGAGAACTGCGCCTTTTTCAATATCCACTCGGCGGCCTTGAAGTAAGTCGCGCGCAGCAAGCGCTTCGGCCCGAGTGCGGAATTTGGCGAAGCCAATGATTTGCTTACGCGGGGGTCCAGGATTAGGACCTTGAGCGTTCATTGAATTAGAGTTCAAACCGCCAGAGAGGTCATTTGGGTCTGACGATGGCCACGAAGCAGTTGTTCCGTCGCGACTATCAACGACAACACCGCCCTGGTTGACAGTAAGAAGATTGTATGGGTCGTTTGGGCCGTTGAATGGATAGCCAAGTTGAAAAACTCCCCGGCCGGTTGAATTTACACCATTTGCCGTAGATGGCGCATTTGTTCCGTATGCGGTCGAGTCCTTATTGGGTATCTTCAGAGTCGCGGCCTCAAAGCCGGAGGAGAACGTAAACATGTTCTGGAATTCGCGTTCCTGATAGAATCAAGATGTTAGTTTATGCTTATATGTTGCCAAAGTTGGATGGCAGCGACAAACCTGCATATCCTCAGGAAATCCGACAACAAAAATCGTCGAAATCTCCTCTTGCTGGGTTGTAACACTGACGGTCCCCATGCCATTCGACAGGGAGAGTCCGCCCCCTCCCATTGCTCCGTTATTCGGGGCAAGCTGCGGCCCGAAAGGAACTTGGGAATGAGATTGTTGCTGGGTCTGAAGCAGACCATTCGCGAATGACTGGCTGACAAAACCATGAAGATGCTGCTGTTGTTGCTGCTGTTGCTGTTGGATCTGCGCCGACTTGTTATTCAACTGGTTAAGCTGATGAGAATGCAACAGAGAGCTCGAGGCCGTGCCAGCGCCCGTGTTAAATGGGTCCATATTCGCAAATATGGGCTTCCCATTGGGTTTCATTGTCTGTCCTTCGTTCGAGAAGTCATAGCTACGGATACCGTTCGACTGCTGCTGTTGCTGTTGTTGCTGCTGAGACATCGATTGAAGAGGCTGATGCGCGCCAAAGACATCGCCAATCGACATGCCGTTGAACTGGGAGTAGGCAGCATTTGGGTCATAGGACGGGCCTGCTACTGATGGCCGAGTACGTGGCGGGAAGAAGGAACCGAACATTGAGTTGTTTCGGAATGAACCAGCCTCAAAGGGGCCCGCCGACTGCTGAGGATCGCCTTCCGAGAACGGCGCAAAATCGTTTGAGGACTCCATGCCTGCATTGCCATACAGCGACTGCTGGGGGGTGTGAACAAAGTGGTCGTCGTGGGGGACAAAGCCAAGGCTGGCGCGCTGGCCGCTGGGCGAGCCGCTGCGCATGGGAGGATGAGACTGGGTCTGCATGGCGTAGGGGTAAACTAAGTCCTGTGACTCGACAGACGATTGCGACGACGAGCCAAAGTTATGTCCACTGTCGAGTCTTCCGCCTCCGCTAGCTCCCGCGGCTTCCGAGTCTGAGGAGAATACGGGGTCGGCGTCTGCCTCTGTGTCAATTTGATCGAGGAGAGAGCGGTTGATGAAGTCCTCGTCGATGCGATGGTGCGGGTGCACGGCAGCGGAGACAGGGTGCTGTTGCGCGATAGAGGACGCCACGGTGGACAAGAGACACGCAAGGTAGTTGTTAGAGTCAAAGAAAGAGGGGCTGTCGCGGAGAGGCGATGTTGGGCGACGAAGTTGGCGGCTCAACAAAACAACAACCTATCGCGTCAAACGCGCAGAAACACGCTTTGTGGTGGGCAACACAAGTGCGCGAGGGCGTATAGGTCGATCGGGTACCGCGACGAGTGAAGACAGAAGAGAAGTTACGAGAGTGCGCAGCCGCAGGGGCGGGAGGGGTTGTTTGATGCGCGATGCGCGAAACGCGTGAGAGCGACGAGAACGACGAGCAGAGGGTGTTCAGGCGGGAAGTGAAAGCAGATGCGACGATGAGTGATCAGAGCCAAGCACGCGAGCGCCGGTGAGGAAAGGCACGCGAACGCTGTGTGTCACGACGGGCGGCGGGGGGGCGTCGGGCGAGTGACGGCGGCGGGAAGTGACCGGGTGATGAGCAGAAAGGGGGGATTATTTCGCTGGGTCTTGGGCCGAGGGCACCCCTACAACGCTGACAAACCTTTTGATCCCGGACCCACGACACCTCCTGTGACGGGGCTCGCCTCATGCGCGTATCTCTAGTCACGGTACTCACACACAAAGGGGTTATGCTGCCCTATCAAGGCAGGTCTCTATATCCGGCACGTGATACGCGTGACTACCCAGTCGCCGGGGTCTCAACCCTGCCGTGCGCACGGACCACCTCCCGCTCCGCTCGTCGCATAGTCGTTCTGTGCGTCGGCGCCGTGTGTGGCAGGGGTCAGCGCAGGCCGCACAGGCGGGTACTGCGAGTGAGGCGGGCGGCAGCGACAGTCAGGGAGCCCCGTCGCGACGTCGCTGATGGTGGTGGATCGTGGACAAGATCGAATGAGCGCAAGTACAAAAAGAAAGTCATCTCGATGGGTGCGCACGCGAACATTCGCCGGCTTTCACAAGTCACAGCTCCCCTGGAAGCCGAAGATGTCTTGTCTCTTAGATCATACGGTAACAGTCACCACGACATTTTCAATTATATAAATTATTGCATATCTATCTACACATAGCGCATCCTGCGGCGCACTCGCCCGAGCACCCGTCGTTCTATGTCATAGCAACAGTCCAGTACAAACATCATAAGTACATAGCATATTAGTTACTGAAGAACGCGTCAGCCAACCGAGGATCACGCCAGGGAAGACTATACTCACGGTATAATGTCCTCGGGTATCGACCGGTCCCATATATATATCAAAACACGTTCTGTCATTATTCGTTCCGCACCCGCCGCGTTACGCCCGACGAATGTCTATAACGATGCCCCCAGTCACGAGTCCGAACGCGATCCAAATCCCAACCGCCCAGGATATCGCGCCAATAAACCGCCACCGCGCGCGCGAGACCGCCTGCTCGATGGAGTATGGGGAGCGTGGGTCGTAATAGGGCAGCAAGATACCCTGCTGTTGCATAATAGGTGTGGGTCCATACACATGGTGAGCAGCAGCCGGGCCGGGTTGAGGATGAGGATGCGGATGCGGATGCGAGTGCGAAGTCGATGCGGTCTGTTGGATAGGCGAAGGGATCGTGGGGATGGAGGAATAGGCCGGCGGAGGGGAATCTGGCTTTGCGGTCGTCATTGGCGTAGGTAGGCGAGCAGCAAGGAAACGTTGTGGACACGCAGAAAGACGTATGCCGCAAACGGCACGAGGCCAGAATGGGAACGCAAATCATTTTACAACATCTCGGGAACATAATCGGGAAATCGGCCAATAATTGAATTGTTTTTCGGAAAACCTGATTTTGTCAGCTGACGGAATTAGTCGGAGCGTTTCGGTCGGGCTTCAACTTGACCTGACCAGTGAACAATTGTGTCAGCACCCATTTCTAACGACAGAGGCGCAGGAGATTAATTCGTGGCCTGAAACTACCGTCTGCGCCCCTGCTGCGCTCAGTAATAGATATATATCCGCAGGAAATGACACAAATGACTCCGGAAAGCGAGCAGTTGCCATTGTATCGCCAGGCATGCCGACCAAGTCCGTCCGACCTCGGAGACCCGGGGTCGGCAAGTACGCGCAAGTGACGGCGATCGTGACAAATTGGGCTTGCTTGCCTCTGTCTTACTCACTCACCCCCAAGCAGCATGGGCCGATACACAATCGCAAGGTCAAATCTCTCTCTTTCCCTTCTCTTCCTCCTCTTCCTCCACGACGTCCCTCGCTGACCTTCCCTCCACTATGCACATGAAAAACAGAGCCGCCACGCTCGGCCTGTCGCTCGTGGGTGCGGCCGTCAACTTCATCGCGGCCATATACGTCCTCTCCTTCTGGCGCGTGCTCAAATGGGAGTCAGAGAGCGAGTGGGAGGGCTCCGCCGACGGGTGGAGGGTCGACAGCATTAAACTCGTCTGGATGCTCCTATCCGCGTACTTTACGACGGCGAGCGTCGTTTGTGTCATCGGTGCAGCTGGTGTCATAAGGGTATGCCCTCTTTCCGCGTCCTGTTAGCGCCTTGCTCATTCATCCACTGCCAGCGCATGCCCTCGTTCGTCCGCCTCTACAGGAATTACTCGATCGCGGACGTATGCTTCTGCGGACTCCTGACAGTCCTGACCGCACTTGCTTCTTTCCGCCCTGCCGCACGAGCCACCGTCTGCGAGGAGATTTCAGGGCAACCGGAGCTACTGCGCGACCTCGCAGAGGCCGGCCTCAATCCAGAGAACTGCGAACAGTGGTTCGAACACGCCGTCGTCGGGTTCGTGGGTATCACGGCCATCTTGCTTGTTGTCCGCGTACGTTCCCCTATTTGTCGTCCGCAATGACTGCATTTGACGTAACTTCATATTCACACTCTCCCCGGTACCCCCGCGGCCGCTATTTTCGGACAATAGCTGCAGTTCATATTCACAGTATCGAGTTTCTACAAACAGCTCTTACGTCAGGGGATGTACGGCTCCATTGAGCTTAACGAGTCGGACGTCGCCCTTGGCACTGTGGACAACGACGACGGCAAGCCGCGACGCATTTACCTTCTGCCCGCTCGTGCCGCTCATGACGCGTTCGTGGAGTCTGGGCCTGGGTTGAGCTTAACCCGCAGCGGTTCCAACAACGGGGCGATGCTCGTGTACGCCCCCGTCTCGTATGATTCGCTTTCCGAGGCAGAGGCGCGCGAGCTTGGTTCGAGTGAGGCGTGGGTGTCGCGCGGACCCACGACCGGACGGAGCCATTCTCACCGGCATTCGCACTCTCGGTCGCATCGCCACGGCTACACCCGGTCGTCCGCATACGGACGGATTGGGTTGCCTGTGTTGGCGGAAGAGGGGCTGCTGCCATCATATTCCGACTCGAAAGCCTGAAACCCGAGAGGGGTTCGGCCAGACTTCGCGGCTTTGCCGCAGCGTCCCCGATTCCAGGTTTGGTCAAACGCAAACTTTGCACGGCTTGTTATGTTATTTATTGCTTTAACGCCGCTTCCCTGCGCACTGCGCAGACCCTGTGTTTTTCCGCCAGATTCGCTGTGTATTCTGACTTGTTATTCTTGTGTGGTTTTGATTCTGCTGAGCGGTATGGTCTGTACGACATTTACGTCTTGTTCTGATACGGTCCCGGGATATGGTTGTATATTAATATTGTCTATATGCCGAGTACGAGTACGTTGGGGGCGGGGGCGTGGGAAACACGTCATCGCCTTGCTAACGAGGAATAAAATAAAAATGAAAAACCAGAAACGGAATCGACCCGGTCACAGTCTCAGCTCAGCCAACCAGTCCAGCCCGCCGCCCGCTCATCCTCCTTCCGATCTTGCCGCCACCACCAGCCGACCTTGTCTGCGCTCATTCCACACAAAATAACGCTTTGTTACTACGAGTTGTTCTCTTCGTCGTCCAGCGTCTTTCTGCCTCACGCTTGCGTCAACAAAGTTCTCACTCCGCCACAGTCCCAATTCTGATCTACCTGCCCTGCCTTTCTCCTCTGTGCGTCTCTCTGCAGATCTACATCCTGCTCTGCATTCTCAAAGGCTCATATAATATCTCTTGCAGCCCTATTTCTTGCCATGTCTCCAGCACTCGCAGCACATTCCTCGCCCCCTAGCTCCTCAAAGGGCACGGGCGCTTTGAAGCCTGTACGACGCGCAGAGTCAGCACATGCACAGCCTCGCGCGCGCAGGACAAGGGTTGTCAGACGGAGGGGCCGGGGCCGTCTCGACGGGCTCGACAGCGATGATGAGATCGAGCGTGACGCCATGAGCGACGCCTCGGGCTCAGAAGAGCCCTCGCTCGTCGACTCGGACTCCGAACCTGAGAGCGACGCCGAGTCGGTCCTCCTCCGCAATGGCCGCCATCATCCAGACACTCCGAGCACCACCCAGAGCCCACCGCCCGCTGAAATCAAAGTCGCCGCTGCCCTCGAGGGCTTCGCTGTCGCAAAACCGGACCGCAACGTCGGCGCCCTTGAGCCCCCACGTTCTGCCCCTGCCTTCCTGAGCTCTGGTATGGATTGGTCAGACATGGTTGCAGATGAAAGCGCGGGCGTCAATGGCGCCGAGGCACTTCCTGTTATCGACTTCACAGATCTACACACACACGCAGTTGGTGATTCCGAGCTTCACTCGTCCCCGACTGCACGGTCGGACAAGGTGGAGATCGTTGCACTTGATGATGATGGGCAGGAGGGCGAGGAGGCCAGCCAGCAGGAAACAGAGCGGCCACGCCACAATGGCTTCTCTGGTCCTCGTCCGCCGCCCGGCCATAGTGCTCGGCAGGCATACCAGCAGCGCCTCCAGACTGACCCACAATTTGTACCAACCTTAGGCGAGTTCTGGGGCCATGATGACCGACTCATGCAGAAGGATTTGCGTAGTTTAAGTGGGTGGTGGAGGGGGCGCTGGCAAGGGCGTGGCCGAGGCAGGGGAGGATTTGTCAGCAGGGGAATGCGAGGTAGGGGCCGAGGGGCGTACTTCGAAGGACCCGGACGTTCTTCCCAGGACGGGAATGCCGCAGTCGAAGTTGAGTCATCTCAACCGGATAGCGAGGAACCTTCTTCGGGACCGAACCTGCCGCCTATTGAAAAGTTCTGGACGCACGACGGGTTCGAAGAGATGAAAGCGCGGGACGAACGACGTGGAGCAGTGGACCAGCAGCGAGGTGGAAAGCCCAATACGCGACTCGGTCCTCCAGCCGGCGCACAACGAGGCGGGTTCGTGCCACGTGGACGCGGCACGTTTACCCAGCAACGGGGTGCGTTCTTGCCCCAGTCGCAGCGCGGGCGTCCCGGTGTGCCTTTCGTGAACATCCGCTTGCAGCCCGACCGCGTGTGGTTCGCAATGAAGCCGGAGCGCATCTGGACGAAGCAGTACGAGGGCTTCCTGTACCTTGACCCGTCGTTGAAGCCAAAGCCGGGGCGGCCGGCGGGATACCGCGTGAGCATGCCAGGCAAAGGTACTGAGGTTATTCGTGTGTCGGCGCCGACTGCAAAAGAGGAGCCAGCTGCTTTGCGTTCGCAGGCACCGTCAGAGGCTGCCGCGGTGACTGACGCTAGTGCTGGGAGGAGGATCATTGTGAACGTGCCGAGACGTGCAGGCAAGGAGAAGGCAGAAGATGAGAGTTCCCGTGCACAAGATCGGGACGCTCCTCAACCGGAACCGTTCACTACCGCTGAAGAGCTCTTTGCCGATCCCCCCGCCGCGGCGCCAGCAGCCGACAGCTATCGGATGACACAGCCTCCTGCGCCTTCGGCAGACATTGGTCCTCCTGCACCAGCGACAGCAATGACAGCGACAAATACTATTGCTTTCCAGCCCCCGTCTTTGGATCACTCTTCCGCACAAAACGGCGTGATGGCGACGCCTAGTCTTACCAGGGATAATTCCCTGAGTGAGAAGTCGGTTGCTACTGATATTCCTACCAATATTGCTGCGCAGCCTGCGCCGCTATCGGTAGAAACCGGGAAAGCTGCAGAGATTATGCCCTCTGGTCCTATGCCTCCCATGCAGACCCTTTTCCCGCCGCCAACCCAGCCTTCACCCACATACGGACCTCCCTACGCGTACGCGCCTACTCTGCCGCCTGGTATTGCCCTTAACCAGCAAGGCTACGCCTACGAGGTTGCCAGTGGTCGCCCAGTATACCTACATGCAACGCCTCCGCCGCCTATGCCGTTGTATACGCCCCGCCCTCTTCCATTCGTCCCAGGGCACATGCACCATTCCTCGCTGTCTGCCGACTTTATGCAGGGACCGCCGGCAACGCCGCCACTCAGCATAGTCGATCCCGCGACTGGCCGACCGCTCTTTTCGCTCCCGCGTCAGAACAGCCGTATCGAGATTCGCGCGCCGAGCGACACGCAGGAAGGAAGGGGTAAGCATGGGCGCCGTCCATCAGGTCTGCGCAGCGCTACTCTCGCACCGCCCGGCCTTCACGATCTCACGTCCGCAATTGCGCCTCCTCAGTCTGCCCTGGCTGTGCCGCCTGGTTTGGCACGCTATGCGTCGGCCCCTGAGTTCTTCCCTTCTCATACGGACATGTCTGGTGGCGCGTCTCCGCATGTATATCAGTCATCAGAGGGTGCGGCATCACTGTCGCCTGGACATGAGGAGCGGCCGCTTGTCACGCTGCCGGCGCTGGATCCAGGTATGATGGGATACCCCGGCTTCCAGCAGCAGTACTATTATCCTGAGCAGTACTACCCGGCATACATGGAGGTACCGCAGCAGCCCGCGCAGTACGACCAATATGTTGTCGACCAGCACCACCAGCCGCCCGTCTACTATTGAGCGGTCCTGTCATGCTTCTGATTTTTGTTCTTTCTCGTTTTTAATGCGTCATTTCTGTCTCGATTCTTCTCCCTCCCCACTTATATCTTTTCTCTTTGTGGTCAGTCAGATCGCAGCGCTGTTTTCTGTTACCGACATTGGCACATACGTATACATACATCGACGACATACTCAAGTTAACTACGATACACATACTCATGTACATCCCCATGATGCTCCTTCTCACTTTCCGCCCTTCTGTTCCACGTTCCGCGATATCTCTTAGGTTTCGTCTGCCTGGCGTGTTTCTTGGATTCGTATTCAGTATAACCCGCATTTTCCATTTGTATCCGCATTGTGCTTTGCTGAGTTTGCTAACAAGCTAGTTTTTGTGATTGTTCCGGCGTAGTAGAAATTAAAATTTACTATTTTCCAAAAGAGGAAGGATGCGACGGAGCCGGAGTAATATTAATCATTGCCGGAATGAGTCAGCCTCAAGACCGGTCTTGGTTGCGCCTGTTCCCGGCGCGCCTCTCTGCCTTTGACCGCCATCTTCTGCCGCACCGCTTCGCTGCTGCCGTCGAGAAAAGGTCATCCTACGCTCGGTAAGCAAACGACGACGACGAGCACGTCGTCAGCAGTGAATAAACTTTTTTAGCTAGCTTTAGCTTGCCTGTCTTTGTCTTCGTCGTCTCCGCCGCCTCTGCGCTGCTGCACCGTCGCCCAATACCTGCCCACGCCCACACACGAAGTCGCCCGCCACCCCGCGAAAAGCCATGGCATACGCTCAGCCTTTCCCGCTCGCTGCGCCCCAACCAGACCTGCAGCCGAAGAATTCTTTCGGGCCAGACCTTGCCGTGCGTCTCATCTGCCCCGAGTGCCGCGACCCAAACCCGAACATTATCGAGGAGTTCGGCAGCGGCGACCTTGTGTGTGGGACCTGTGGGCTCATATTGGGCGACCGTGTTGTCGACACGCGGAGTGAATGGCGTGTAAGTTGAAACACTTCCTTTTCTGACGTGCAGAACCGTAGACTCTCAGACTTGTCCGTCGACCTAGACATTCGCAAACGACGAGGGTGATGACCCATCGCGTGTCGGTGCCGCTATTGATCCGCTCATGGAGGGCCTTGAGCAGCTCGATACGGTTATCAGCTTTCGAGACGGTGGCTCCGGAATCGCGCGGGAGTTGCAGCGCGCTGCGTCGCGTTCCCAAAGCTCCCGTTCCGAACGCAATTTGATGCAGGGGTTCCGCGACATTTCGAGTTGGTGCGACCAATTCTCGCTCCCGAAGACGATAAGCGATATCGCCAAGCAGCTTTACAAGCGCTCGGACGAGGAAAAGCTGCTGCGAGGGAAAAGCCTCGAGGCGGTCATCGCCGCGTGCATATTTATTGCGTGCCGTCAGGCGAACGTTCCGCGCACATTTCGCGAAATTTGTAACCTCACGCACGTCTCGAAGAAGACGCTCGGACAGTGTTACAAAACGCTTGAAAAGGCATTCAATCTTACCGCGGGCGCCGGCTCTCAACCATCGGGTAATGCCGCCAGGGATGCCAATTCGGCGTCGACGGTTACGAACCCAGAGGACCTCCTATCTCGATACTGTAATCACCTTGGGCTCCCACACAATGTGCAGGCAATCTGCTCAGACGTGATCAAGCTTGCGAGGGAATATGCGATTGCGGATGGACGGAGCCCTGTCTCGATTGCTGGTGGCTCAATCTATTTCACCACGCATCTGCTTGGCTTGCCTAAGTCGACAAAGGAGATCGGTGGTGTGGCTGGTGTGAGCGAGGGAACGATAAAGCTCGTATATAGGAAGTACTACGAGGCACGTAAAATGCTGGTGAAGCAGGAATGGATAGATGCTGGAAAGGCCGACTTGTCTAAGCTGCCTATGACCTGACTATCGTAGACTATATCGTACGACCCATACATGTTTTATTATAAATTATTCTCTCACCTGGACAATACACCAGTTTTCTTAACATGCGGATGGTGCGTCATCGAGAAAAAGTATGTTTATAGTACTGCTACAGAAACAGGTGATGTGTATAACGAAAAGACCAGGGATCATCGTTTCCCGCCGGACTTGAACTTTGAGCCCTTTCTCGAAGATGCCTCGCGTGCTAGTGCAGCTCCGCCCCTGCCTTTGCTCGCAAAGCGAACGGCTTTCCTCACGTTCAGCACGGGGTCTCCGCTGTCCTTCGACTTCCTCGTCTTTCCATCCAACTTTGATATGAGCGCCAGCGAAGCCTTCTTCTCGTCCGCCACTGACTGCTCCGCCGGGTCGAACTGTTTAAGACATCCGGTGTTAGAGAAAAAAGAGCGAAAGAGAAAAACATGGCAAAGCAAAGCCCCACCTTCCGCTTCACACCGCGCAGCTTCTTTTCGCCATCGAGCTTGCGGTCGAACTTGCCCATGCTTGCGGTGCTCACGCGGGTCATCGCGAGCGTGCGATCGATCTCCGCCTTTTGGGCCCCGCGCTCTGAGGTGGCGCCCGCTGCGCGCGCAGCGTTCTGCAGCTGTTGGCGTTCGTTTTTCGAGACGCGGGCTTTGCGTGCGGCGCGGGCCTCTTTTTCGGGGTCGGCGTCTACGTCTGTACAGGGATCCGGGTACGTGAGTTATCCGTGGAGAACGAAAAAGAAAGAAAAAGACAAGATACATACCGGCATTCGCCTTCACCTCGTTCAGCCATGCACCCTCCTCCTCCTTGTTGAGAGCATTGCGGCCCCAGCGCGCGCGCCACTCTCCGCGCTCCTCGTCCCACTCCTTGCGGTCCTTGCGGTGCTTCTGGATACCCTTCGCGCGCGCGAACTGCTCCCACTTCGTCGGCGGCCTTGGCGCCGGAACGGGCTTCGTACGCGGCAGCTGCGTCGTGGGCGGCGACAGGAGCGTGAGCGGGCCGTCGGGCGACGGCCGCGTGGGGCACTGCAGGAGTGCGGAGAGGAGGACCTGGGCGCCGGCGCGCGCGTTGGACTCGAGGTGGGCCTCGAGGTCGTGTCTGGCGGAGGGACCGCGGTTAGAGCTCGATAGAGAGGGAATGGGTGAATAGACGAACTTGTACTGCTCTTCGTCGACGGGGTTGGTGTCCGTTACTACCAGATAACCGAGGTCGATCGCAAGGTCTATGTCCATGTCGACTGTTACTGCATTACTGTGTGCGTAATACTTGGTGAGCAAAAAATTGACCCGGATGAAAAAAAACAGAGAAAAACACACTGTCTCTCCGCTTGAACTGCCAGTATCTCAGAGACGTCCATGGCGATTCCGGGATAAGTTGCAGACGGAGACGAGGAGGAACTGGCTATAGTAAGGAGCAGAGACTGAGCAAAAGATAATTGGTCGGGACATGCCGATCAGCTGGAACCTTATTCGGAATACACGCCGGAATCGTCATGTTATTACGATTCCATATAAGATCAAGACATGGTGAACTAAGTATCTGAGGCTCTAACAAAATTAATTCAACTGCATTTATGTTTCTTCAACCGGCGCAGCTTTCTCCAAAGACGCTACTTCAACAGTCGTCCCCAGCGCACGCCATCCCGTTCCTGCGCCCCTGCCCTGAGAGATACTTTTCGGCAAGGAGCCCAGCGTCTTTCCGACGAAACTCGCATCCGCCAAGGCGGATAGATCACTCTTTCGCGGCAGGAACTACAAACGATGTAAGACGACGGCATACCAGCCAGATTTGTAAGGACCTACTCTTTTGACGTCGTCGTAAGGCGCTTCCCATCCGCTCGACTCCTTTACAACAAGCGGGGGAGAGCTTGTGAAGGAATGGTATATCCTGGTGTCGTATGTACGGAAGAGAACATTGTCTACGCGGAGGGTAAATCGAGAAAGAATGAATATGCATCCTGGCATGACGCGCTGAGAAACGGAGAGGGTCAGACGAGCGCTAGCATATATGCGCGGTTAGTTTCCTCGCCACTTACAATCCTGACCAGGAGATGGGACGACCCGTTGTCGTGAAGCTCGTCCTCAAACAGCGGGACCTCGGCGTAGAAAAGGATCGGATCCGGCCTAGTCAGCTCCGGGAGAGGGATCGTGTGGGCGGGATTGTCTGCATCTGCGGGTACGAACTCCAGCGCGTCGTCTGGTGCCGCATGACCTGCATATACAGTTGTGTATGTCCAGTCGTATGGCTTGGTGGGCACCGTCTTGGGCATGGGGAGGGCCGAGCCTGGCTCGGTACTGCATCACTTGGGGCACTCAGACGCGAGGGAAACGCGGCACAGAAGGGGGACGCACGCTCACCGACTCCTGAGCCAGGCATCTGCATATCCGACTTTGACGCCGCCGTCGCCGTCGCCGAGCGCGCCGTTCTTTATGCGCGCGAGCGCACTAGGCGTATCAAAGGTGTATGTCCACCCGTTCGATTCGTAGGTGAGATTCAGGCTGTTGTTGCCGAAAGTCATCTCCGGCAAGGGGAAGCCGAGCGTCTTCTGCAGCGCATCTGCCTCTGACGCTGAGACTATGCTCTTAGTGGTCGCCGTAATGCACCAGCCGTTGATTGCGATGGTACGCACGCCGTCCTCTTCCGAGAGTTCGTGTTGAGGAGGTCGCGCAGTGGTGTCCATGTTCAAGTGGTATTCCAGGCAATAGACGACGCTGGGCCAGAAAAGGCAGACTATGAGTTGACTATGAGCGTAACCGCGTCGCGCGACTTGGATCTGCCTCCGACTGCAAACGCACACATTTGCTGCGCTCGCTACAATGGACGACCAGCTCGCAAGCTCGCCAGAAGAGCCCCCGCAGGACCTTTGGTCGTCCATCCTAGACTCTGTTTCCTCTTCACGGTCTATTCCATCAAAACAGATCATCCTCCTCGGTGAACCTTCCTCAGGCAAGTCCGCCCTTGCAGCCGCCCTGCTGCAGAAACAGTCCGAAGAGGACAAAGACGAACAGCGCGACTTCGCTATCGGATACGAGTGGGCAGATGTTCGTGACGAGGCAGATGAAGGTAATGTGCGTCCCCCAATCCGTAACAAAGGCCCTCATCACGACTAGCTGCCCTCCAGCCGATACCCTTGCCCGCCTTTCGGTGTATACCGTTCCGTCATCGGCGCATGCCCATCTCGCCCTTCTCCCCCATTTCGTTCCTCCGCGCGCGTCCCTCCCGCACACGGCCGTCATGATCGTGCTCGACTGGACGAAGCCTTGGACGTTCGCTGAACAGCTTCAGCTCTGGCTCAATTGGGTCGAGACGTGGGTGAACGGCGATGGCTCACGCGAGCTGGAAGTCGCTCGCGAGGAAAACAGAGAAAGGCGTGAGTGTATATTTACTCCATCTACCGAAGTATTTCTGACGAGCACAAGTGCAATCACATATACAACACTATGCCGAGCCCACTTCCGACAGCATTCCTACGACCTCCACTCTCAGTAGCACACTCCTTCCTCTAGGCCCCGGCACATTCACGCATAACTCGTCCGGCGTGCCGATCATCGTGGTCTGCACAAAGGCTGACCTGATTGACGAGGGAAGCGATCCTGTGGGCGGGGCCCCCGGCATGGGAGGGATGGTGAAGGGGAAGGGAAGCGAGTGGGAAGAACAGACGGACGGAATAATGCAAGTGCTCCGGGTAATTTGCCTTAAGTGTGAGTGGCAAAACCGGTCGCCCACGTATTTCTTTTTAAATGCATCCTTTTGCTATTATTAGACGGCGCTGCGCTCTTCTACGCGACGCCGACGCCTGCAGTTGTGCATCACCTCCGACAATACGTCCTTCACATGCTCTTCGTTCCACCCGCGCCGTCTCTAGGCATGTCAATGACTGAACCCGTTGTGCCTCACCGAAATCCATTCCCCTTTGTGGAGAAACCCAATATTCTCGACCGGGATCGTATCCTCGTCCCTACCGGGTGGGACAGCTGGGGTAAAATAGCGGTACTAAGGGACGGCTTTGACTCGAAGCTCTGGGGGGAAGCATGGGACCGCGACTTGGAGACTGGCGCTGGCGCACAGGAGGTGAAAGGATCCGAGCCTGGAGCGCGAGCACTGTACGCCGAGCTGGTCCCCGATCGGGGCATCAAGGTCTGTCTGCGCGTCCCGAACACTGCCTTCAGGTAACTGATAACACTGAGTTGGTTCTGCAGCCTCATCCCCTTCCTCCGTTCAACGAGCCGATGCCCGAGCAGGCGTTCCTCTCAAAGAACTACGACGAGAATGCGAAAAAGGGAGACCGCGACCCCCGCGCGGCGTTCCGGAACCAGAACGAGATGCCTGGACAGATCGCTGCAGGGATTGTCGGGCCTATGGGAAGCAGCTCATTCAGTCTGCCGAATGTCGAGCGGGCGCTCACGGAGATGGAAGGCGGCCTGTCTGCAAGCGGTGCGGGCGACCGGAAGGCGCCGCGGAGGGTAAGCTATGCTTCTGCCGAATTAAGTTTTCATGCTGATCCTGTTCCTATGCAACATCCAGGATGTCCCGGCGCGCGCGTCAAACACACTTGCCGGAACCGGCCTTGGCCAGTCGACAACGAGCAGACCGCTGGGCGCGTCCGCGCTGGGAGGTCAGCCGAGCCCGCCTTCTGGACAGAGCCAGCACGAGGTACTGCAGAACTTCTTCCAGAGCCTGCTGAGCTCGCGGGGAGACCGCACGGGGTCGCCGTCCACGACACGGCCGTCTGCGCAGAACGGCCAAGGCGGGCAGAACGGGCAGAACGACGGCGCTCCAGAGAGCCCGGGGGCTGCGGACGCAAACAGCGCAGGCAGCGGCGGAGAGTAGCGGCTTTTTATTAGGAATTTACTATTCTAGTATACTTACCCTTTTTGTGTCGGATCGCTTAGTCATACAGAACAATGAATTCTGATACGGAGGAAGTCTGGCGGAGGACAAGTTCTCACGCTACGGCCATCGCCACCTTGGACCTCTGACCGCGACCGTCACCGTCTCAGCCATACAACCTAGCATTCAGCACAGAGCACACCATGGGCCGATGGTACGTCGCTCTGCCCACTCGCTCACTGCATATCCCCTCAAGCACTCTGCAGGACGCCCAGACACTACGACGAGGTACTGGTCACCAAGATCGAGAGTCTTGTGTGAGAAACACCGCGCTGTTTGCGTATAACATATACTGAGCCTCCGTTGATTGATTACAGCAACGGTGCAATCAGGAAGTGCAAGCAGGAAGATGCAGATGAGAAAACAAAGGTCTCGATGACATACGAGACATTTGTGGAGAGCCTCAACGAGGAAGACCTGTTTACGACCTCGCTGGTCGAGATCCTCGTCAGGGTATGCTGGGCCGTTTGCTTGCTGACTCTTAAGCACTCATGCTGACCGTGTGTTTCCTTTCCTTTTGCCAATCAGGAGCTCGCAGATCGCCAGGGCCGCCAGAATCCAGTAGACAAACAACTGATTAATAACCGTACGTCCGACAGCCTGCGTACGCTCGCTTCCTCGAATGGCATCTATCGCGGACCTCCGTACAGCCGTCTGCGCGCGCGCGCAGGCGCAGCGCCACTATCTCTCTACGACCGTGATCCGAGCGACTCTCCGGAGGAGGACGACTTCGACGAGTTCGGTGCCAGTGACTCCTTCGGTGCGGCAGAAGGTGCACGCATTGACTCAGCGCTGTACGACGTGTACAGTCGCTCTGCCGCGGGCGTGCTTACTGGCCCATCTCACCCATATCCGCCTCCTCCAGGCTCGCGTGCAGCGTATCAACCCAGCACGGTCATCCAGCGCCATTTACATGTTCCACATAGTCAGTTTGCGAGGCCAGGAGCCGGCCCAGTTCCTACCCCACCGCGGTGGGCCTCTGTGTTCAGTGGTATGAACGGCAGTACGAGCACGACGGCACCACCTAATGCGACGTCGCTTGTGCGACAGGCCTCCATGCGTCGACCGTCGCGGTCCCGAATCGCGCTCACGTCTATGAATGCGTCATCAGACTTCCGAGATTTTGCAGCACGGAGAAGGTCCGCACAGAGAATTATCGCAAACCGCGATACAGTTGGGTCAGCTTCTCCGCATGCTCATGCAGAAGGCAGCGTGCCTCGTTATGCTCCTGACAACCGGCCTGTCTCCCCTTGGCCCTCGTCGTTTGCTGTCGGCACTGAGCCTACAGATTTCCCTCGCGCTTCGTTGTTTGACCCACCGAGTCCCTCAGCGCAGGCTACCGGCACGCATGCATCCTCGCCCTCTCCCTCCTTGGATGTGGAAGAGCCCGATACACAACAGCCATATCGTTCTTCAGCGAACACACTTGCCTTCCTGGTTCATGGATCGGCTGAGAATGCGAGTGCAATGCCTCCGAATTCGGCGTGGCAAGGCATGCAACCGACACCGATGGCTCCACGTATTCCACCTCTGCGCCGTGGTGGTATACGCCCACCGGAGTCGATGCTGTCTCCGCGCGCATCGTCCACAGAGTCTGCTCCCACATCTCTACTTCGTCCCGAACCGGATGGGGCGGACAGGCTTTCCGAGCCTTCGTTCGGTCCCGACTACTTGGATTATGCGACAATGTTCGTTGGCGATGCCAGTGTAGCGTCCTCACACGAGGATGCGGGGCCGGCTGCCTCAGTTGTAGTTGAGCCTCCGACGAGTCTGCCGACGCCGCGTTCTATCTCTCCTACCGACAATTTAGCTGTGGACGCACAACCGCAGTGAGACGCCACAGCTGTTGGTGCTGCTGATTCTTGTGTGATGTGGAAATAAAAACTGGAACTTGCTGTTAATAATTCCTTATGACCTTTCGCCATTTTCGCCTTATATGCACTGATTACATGCATGCATGTTTTTGCTCTTCCTATACTTTTTTCTTACCCCACCTTTCGTGTAGTCCCGAGTCTTTACGGGACAGATGTCGATGAAAACAATCGGGCTAGTATTGTACGTGGTCCTTAGTACACGCTGTACAGCAAAGATGTACGCTATTCATTTCGGATTCTGTTGGAAACTGGCGGGACGATGTGTGATTCTTGAGTTCAGCCTGAGTGAACATAGCGCTTTGGTGACTCAGAGCGCAAACTGTTGCAGGTATTTTGTTCTGAGAAATGGGTATCTTCTCAATACCTAACCCTCCGTCCCTTGCAACGTGCATTCTAGCAACGCGGAAGCCAGCACAAAATATGATGCGCTATGACGTCCGTGATACTTTGGATGGCTATGCCCTCGGTAAGTTGAAGCCCAGATGGGAAGATAGATACTCAGATCCTGCCTGTATGCAGAGAAATCGTAATCCCGATCGCTGGCGGGCTATGACATCACCACCTCAAGGCAATCCTCAAGCGTTTTCACTATCCGTATCAACAGTCCGATCGTCGCCTTGGAGAGGAGCGTAAGGCTTGAACATCTTGATGAAAGAAAGCTGTCGTAAGAGTGATAACATCAGGCCATACGCGAGACTACCATAAGAGTACGAGTAGAATCAAGGTGCCGGAGAGAACTTCAGCTTTCCACCAGCGGGAGATTGTGTGTAGCGATAGACGATTGAAGATGGGGCGAAGGGAGAAGTAAAGGGACGAAACTCCGCCACACGGGAGTCGACACTGAGTTGCCCAGTTCCGAGCGTCAGTACCTCTCACCTTCTTCATGTGCGAACCTAAGGTCACGGCCACTGATGGAGTTTTCATACATGATAGTGGCCACGGGTGCAGATTGCCTTCTAAATGATGTGACCGTAAGCCCGTTGACGATGGCAGAAGGCTAGCATGATCACTACTATTCAGAGCCGTAATGCGACGACCGGGTCAGGCCGCGATACCGATTCGAAATTGGAGTATAAAAAGTCATATAGAACCAGATTACGTTGCAGCTTTTAACACAGGCTTGCCAGCGCAGAGTGGCCATGCTCATGGTAGCCTCCTGTCCAGTACAGTGATTGATCGCGATTCATGGGCAGCCCGAGCGTCGCTGGCAGACACCAACAGAATGAAAGGTCAACACCCAGAGCTCTTCGGAGGTGTCAGACCAGGTTCTAGATGATCTTAAGACTTCAAAGGCGCTGAGATAAAGTACCACAGTAGTTTTCTAATGTTTAAGGAGACCTATTAGCGGTTTCGCCGACTCGGGCTGTGGCAACTTGGCAAGACGTATCGCTGGTGACATGGCTCATTGTCTGTGACGACAGTCACACCGCACGGTGCGGCTCCCGTGTAATCCCTCCTGGACTCTAGTCTTAGTCTCTATCACTCAACCATGTCGGAAACAGTGACTATCAAGAAACGAAGCAGACCAGCCGCACGCGTTCGCGACCGCTCTAACGACCCAGAGCCGGAGCCAGAGGTGTCCACAGAAACTCCGGCGGACTCGGACGAGGAAAAGGGTCTACCGTGCGTTCTCTCGTTCTTCAGCCTTCGCGGAAATTGGCGGTGCTCAATGCGTGTTGCGTAGCTTAGACGAGCTTATAGAGCTGCGCCGGCTCCGCCGTGCAAGGCAGGGAATTGATGTCACCAAGCTCAACAAGGGCGAACCGAGGAGGAGGAAGAAAGCGAGCGATGACGGGTCGACTACTACCCCAGTTGGGCTCATCAAGGGAGCGAAGAAGGACGCTGAAGAAGAGGAGTGAGCTGTGGATCTATTTTCCTTTTATCGCTCGTATCTCTGACTTCTGCGTAGAGAACACAATGAAGAGAGTAAAGCACGTCGTGTCGTACGCACAAACAACTTCACTCAGCAAACGAATGCTCTTGATGTCGACAAGCATATGTAAGTCTCACGTTGCTCTGAAGCTAGTCTGGAACAGGCCTTGATAGGCCTTGTTGATCAGGATGGCATACATTGAAGAGAACATGAAGACTCGTCGTGGTGTACCGGAGGACGATGGCGAAGAGGAGTCGTCGAAACCGGTTGACCCTCAGGAAGAACTTTACCGCTTCCCTGATAAGTACAAGACACGGAATATCAAGCCGCAGGAGGAAGGTAGCGTCACGAACAGTCTATCGATGTTGACCGCTATTCCAGAGGTTGACTTGGGCATGGAGTAGGCCATCTGGATCTGGTCTAATTGTGCCGAACTGACAAAAAAGCTGCTCAATAGTACTCGGCTGAAAAACATTGAGGAGACCGAAAAGGCGAAGCGCGCAGTTGCGGACGCGCGGAAGGAGAAACGAAGGAATAATGATGAAGAGCATTTGGCCGCCACACGATGTATGTCGTCGTCGTTTCCGCCCTTTTTCCTCTATTCTGTGGTTTCCCTAACACCGACTACTCGGCAGTCTTTAAGCCGAATTTAAGGCAGAAATCTGACGCCGACATTATTCGGGACGCAAAACTTGAGGCAATGGGTCTGCGGCCCGACGACTACGAGCCGCGTCGGAACCATGATAAGAATCAAACTGCTACGGACGAGATGGTATGTACATCGTTTGCTAAACATTTCTAAGACATGTCATGCTTACCGGATCCGTGTCTTCCTTGCAGGTAATGGAGCGTTTCAAGAAGAGGATGCGAAAATAATATTTACGTTTTTCTTACTTGTGTAATTTTTGTGTATTATTTTATGTATTTTGCCGTTTGATCTGATTTTATACTTGGATGGTGACTCTACGAACAGCTTTAATTACCAAATCAACAGCCTGATACCCCTCACAGCCCGATCCTAGCGCTAGTTTCCGTTCTTTTACCTGTGCTTATAACCCCTTGTTTCAAGGGCAAAAGTGTTATCTACTTCCGAAGACTTTCTCTATGAGTGTTCTAGAGGTCGACTATGTGAATGGCATAATCAAGGTCCAAAAAAAAATCTCTTGTAATGTTATATTCAAGCTTGACCTCTCAGCAATCATTCACAAATCCGAAAATCAATCTTCAGGGAATTGTTGGGATATACACCACACAACGTCCTTGACCACAGCATCCGTCGTGACAGTAAACACAAGACATCCATATTTCCTTGAAAAGAGAGCTGCAAAGTACCAACATACATGTATATCCTCATCCGTACCTAACTCGGAGACCCAAGAAATTTACAGCTTAATGCAAGACAAGCTCCTTCAGCTTCGCGAAATCGGGCGTCCCGAAACCAGTGACTGCGCGACAAAATTTGAAAGGGTCAGTGATGCTTAAAAACGTTTAGTGGCTACACTAAGGAGACTGACTAGGATCCCAGCCCTTCGTTGCGTTAAAGCCTGTGAGAACGGACAAATTATGAGCAATGAGAAAGTGACAGGAAAAAGACAAACGAATAAGCGTAAAAAAGGACGTCATACATAATTTTCATCGTGACGAAAGACGATAATTTACCTTCAGTGCCGCAGCCTGGGTTATTTCCGACTGTTATGTCGTTGAACCCCGTCTGTCCCTTAGAGTAGATGAAAGGGTTCAAAAAGCCCAAGGAAGGTAGGCCGTTCGATAACCTAACATCGTTCAGCAGACTCACGAACCCAGCAAACGTGGGTGACGACGCGGATGTCCCTCCAATGAGTATTGCTTCACCTTCGAGGAAGATCTTGAAGTTGTCTGCAAGTGCAGAAACATCCGGAATGGCCTGATAAAATGTTCACTGATGTAATTAACAGGAGGCGAATTGTCGTACGTACCCTTCCGTTCCTGAAAAGCAGTCGCATGAGAGCCGAGAAGCAAATAAATAATAAGACTTCTTACGGGTTGAAAAGACCAGCGTATGTCCCATTTGGAAGTGCATTCAAATATGCCTCGACGACAGTATCTTGATAGGAGGGGCGAGGGAACTGTACGGCAGTCAGAAAAGTACTTCGTCGCGACAATCATATATGTGCCCACGAAATTGCTGAAGCCTCCCCCAGAGAAGGGTACCGCAACCTCTGGGATGAAGACCGTTCCACCGACCGCCGTCACGCTAATATAATGATTAAAGGTCTAATCACAAGACACCCCAAAGACGTGACACGTACAACGGGCAGCTAGCGGGAAATCCGGGAATGAACTTCGTAAGGTTACGTCCGTCATTGGTGAAGCATTGCTGGGTTGCAGGGTCCGGGTCTCCATCACCAACCCCTCCGTCCCCAGAGCTAAACATTAAAGAGACACCACGAGCGCCTATTAAGGCTTCATGAAATCCTGAGATGGTGAATGGCACAATGAAAACCTACCTAACTGGGCAAATCCATTACATACACGCTGCGCAAAACTTTGAGGGACTAGCAGTAAAGTGGTTTAAACACAACAAAACTATGTCCCTGAAAAAAAAAACACTTGCCAGTCTGCTCGTCGTCGCCATAACTTGTAGAAATAGTCTGTGGTATATTATCCTGTGAAAGAATAAAGTCAAGCCACTAAGCGGAGAATATTAATATACTACGTTTTTGGATAATTAACGAAAACTCTAACAATCGTATATGGTTCATTCGTATCAGTAGGAGTACCGATATCGGGTATGAATGGCGGCATTCCGGCGGTAGAGAAGAACGTAGAGGGCGTCGGAAACGTGAGGCCGAAGGCAAACTGCACGTCGAGATCGGCTTCATCTCCCGCTTCACTGATATTCTGCGAATTCTGTCCTCCTGGTCTGATATTAGAGCAAAGAGACCTCATATTAGCCACCGTCTACTTACCGTTCACAGAAACGAAGTCGAAGGAGGAGTTCAAGGCATCTGGTCTTTGGTCAGCATAGAATAGCTGTAGGTCCGCAATGTTTGCAAACTGATCGAGATAGCCAGTGATGCCGATTTTGTTGCCAATCTTTGACGACGCATTGAAACCGACGGCGTTGTAGAGCTCCTTCAGGCATGTGATCGTGACTGTTGTGTTACAGCTCGCGTCCACGGAGATACCATTAGGCAACGTAATTCTGGGGTTACTCGGAGAAAAAGAAGCTATTTCTTGGTTGCTTGACCAGCGAAAAGTAGTCCTCTGTTTCTTCATGCGAGCAAACATTGTCGTTGGTTGGATTAGCTCCACGTGATCATGAATGTGCTCAGGAACACTGTAACTGAGTGTCCGAATGCTCGAGTCTCCGCTTTCCTCGTGAACCCAGACATGATATTTCTTAGACAGAAGATAAGCATTCGTTACATCCTTTGCTACGCTGGGGAAACTCACAGTATTTAACATTTCTTCGGCGATTGCAACAGGCACTCTCACTTCGACCCAGTCTCGAGCAGGTGAACGAACCAGATCGTCAACGTTCAGCCCATGAGAGATGAGCCATCCATCGACCGCTTCAATACTTTCCGGATGCGGAGCAACGAGTTCCTCAACTTCCTGTTTGGACAGGTGTTGACCGTATCTTGCGTGTCCAGGGTCGCTGACCTCGTAGAGATGCTGCTCTAGAACGCGGAAATTCGGCTGAGGGAGCGCAATACGAAGCACAAGTACGTGGTCCGCAGGTGCAGGGCCACTTTTCACCCATCCACGCGGATGCGCAACGACTTCCTTGGGTCTAAACGTACGACCTAGCGTGGCACCCGACGTGACCAGGGCGAATGCCAAAAGGGAGAGCGCATAGAGAAGCAACCTGGGGAGAGCAGCCATCCCAGCCGTAGACGAAGTACGAGGTACAGACGTGGATTGAAGCAAGATTGCACAGTCTTAAGTAACAGGGAGTAAAGTCGTGTGGGTACCATGATCGCTTTACACGCCTGTTGTACGCAAGATTGCGACTGTCTATTCCAGAAATTCTTAGCTGTATCTTGAGAGCGCATGGAACCAACGGTTAACACCATATTTATAAACAATAAGCGGAGGGAAACCGATGCATATGCCTGCATCACACGGTGGGAGATAACGCGAGCAGAGCGTAGCGAATTACATATACAGAACTCGCTGTTTTTTTAACGTGGCATCCGTGTCCTGGTCCTCGGATATACGTGTGTTCGGATGATTTCTCTTAGGAAACAACGCAGCGTGATCGAGAGAACGAAGCTAGAAACGGCGTTGCTGCCAGTGCCCAGGTCTCAGTGGTACCAGACTGCCAGTGCTTGAGGTACTGTAAAGTACGAGAATCGAGGCTGAATTTATGATTGCGTAATCCAATGTGTGAATAGCTTACTTAATCAGTGAAGTCTTCCGCCACGCCAGGACTTGGATTCGCCCGCCAAACAGTACGCAGCTGCAAAAAAAATGTCGAGTTCAGATTCTGTCTCTGTATTTGCGGAGGGGACGTTCGAGGAGCAGGTACGTAGTGACCAAAGCCTTCGGAAGAACGGCCATTAACTGCTATCCCAGGTTCAAGAGCTCGTGGATTATATCGCCCGTTCAAGACCAGAGTCTGAGCGTCCAGCTTTCAGGGAGCCTTTCGCTGACGCCTTGAAGACCGCAGAAGGGCAGAAGCCGTTAGGAGATGACGCAGAGAGAAAAAAGCAAGTGGCTCTGCAAGTGGTAGAGGCGTTGGACGGCTTGGGGGAAGGATCCGACAAAGGTGCGCGAATATATGCTTCTCCGTTTTTCCTTTTCCCTTCCACTTCAGTTCGATCGCAATACTCATCGATATGAGCAGAAACTGAAGGGTTCTTCAACCTCCTATCCTCTCATCTGGTTGCTTTGTGCTCACCGGACTCTTCTGAGTTCCTGAAGTCCGTTTCGGGTCTTCTCAATGCCATCTCGCAACAATCTCCTGGCGAACGGGCGTTCGTTAAGTATCGGGTGTACGTCAATGAGATCCCTCGTGCTTGTGGGCTTTTCCTTAAAAATAGGACAGACTTGCGAACCTCCTCAATGCCATTCCACGCACGTCACCTGCACGCCTTCTTGTATGCAAGGCATTGCTCAAGCTGACGGCGGAAAAGGACGAACTGGATACCTTGCAACTATCTCATGCGGATGTTGACAGGTGGTTAAACGAATGGGGCGTTTCTTCGGAGGAGAAAAGCGACTTTCTGAAAACTGTTGTGGACATTTTTACAGAAGCTGGTCGACCGTGCGTAGTGTGTTTCTTTCTGCTTCCCGTTCTTGACATCTATCATTTTTTGCTATTCAAGTGAAACTGCATACTTGTTCTTCGTTTCCTATGTCCGATCAATACCGTCGCCCATATCAGCGGAACCCGCTAGCTTGCAGCTTATGGCATTGGCTCTCCGGCTTCCGACAGTGTTCAATTTCGATGCATTGCTCAAGCTAGAGGCTATCCAGGCTGCAAGCTCACACGAGCTGTTCGGCCTTCTCCAGATCTTTGACAAACAGGGTTTGAGTGAATTCAGATCTTGGAAGGAGAAGAACCAGTCGATATTGGAAGAATACCGTGCGTACGATCAACTCAAAGGGAAGGTCGGTTACTCATCACCTCATAGAACTGGATGCAACAAAGTTAGAGTGTAAAATTCGGCTATTAATCCTGTCGGAACTCGGATGCACGAAAATTGGTCAGAACATCTCTTATGTTGACATAGCCTCGACCTTGCAGATCGAAGTGCCCGAAGTGGAAAAATGGGTAATTGATGGTGTGTCGCTTCAGCTATTCGCTTAAAACAGATTACTAAATGTGTTTGTGCCTACTTATCAAGTCATTCGGGCAGGGCTTCTCTATGGAAAACTATCTCAGACAACGCAGACACTTCTCGTCATCCGTGCTTCTCCACGGGGATTTGCCGCAGAGCAGTGGGCTGCTCTCGAGCAGCGCCTCCTTGCTTGGAAAGAAGGTCTGGCTGGAATACAGAGCGTCCTTTCCGCTGCGCGGCAGACTGGTGGTGTCCTTCCGGCTAGCTCTGGAATTACCCAAGAGCAGGCAGCGTAGTTAGATATGTCTGTGTTACGTACGTTCACTCTGGCTTTACGTATTGTTTTGTCTAAAATCTATTTTTAACGTCGTTTCGGCTTGTTGGATGGTTTTGTGGCTACGACCCAAAAGCTGACCCTGGCAGTGCGAGTCTGCGTAGGTGAGGGGAAGTCGGTCCTGTGATGATTCCTTGTCCTCAAAGCTAACCATTTCTCGGCAAACCGGCGCCGGAAACGTGATATCGTCCCCCCAACGCGTGGCGGCTTAAGTTAGATCCAGTGGATTCACTTATCCCCGGCTGTGGTTTATATGCTCAAGGTTGACGAGCAAACCGCCCAACTTTTGTTCTACTGTTCTCCGATGATGCTTAAGAGCTCTAAATTCTAATCTTTCAAAAGAAGCCCACACTGGCACTCATCGTGCTCCAGTGCACAAAAAAGCCGGCGCTCTCACGGAAAGCTGACTACTCTTACTTTGGACCAGGAAATAATAAATTTGACTGGCTATTCCCCTGCTCAAATGCTGGTACCTTTACGCACGGTACGGTGGCAGGGGCCCAACTGGGGCCATATCCCGCGAATATTGGAACCCTATTTCAATATCCCACAAGACCGTATCTTCGGAGATATGCTGTCTCGAAATATAACTTAGTCCTATTGGACGTTGCTAGCAAGAAGAAGAAAAACGCTTTATAGCAGTGTTCTCCCTTCGGTGAGTAGAGCATGATTGTATTTCTGCCAGCTCAGGCTCTATATTATTCATCTATCGATATGAAGTAGCGTTCTAACTCAAATTCATCTAGCCTGGTCATTCTCCGGACCCTCGGGTATACACGAACGTCCCAGTCCGCGTATTTTCGGACGTCAGGAGAATAATATGTTTTTATTTCTTGTACTTTTGTTTTGTTTTGTTTCTTTCCTTTTCCTTTTTTTACAATTTTTTTCGAAGTTATAATCATCATTTGTGCCCACGTTTGTGCACGCCCCAGGCTGAGCAGCCAGCAACGCATCCAATGCCGCCTCATGCCTCACTATCATAAGCCAATTATCGCTCTCAAGCACGTCTTCCTCCTTGTTCTTCTCGGGTGTGCCCATATTCAAACTCTGCGGAAGTCAGGAGGTGGATGTCCTCGGCGTATTTAAGGCGATGCGGTGTGTTCCACTTTCCTGTTCCTGCGGTACTCTCTGGAATTTCACATCTTCCTGCTATTGACGGAAACGCAGTATGTGGTTTT
>JAKOPK010000149.1:0-36615 GCA_024195185.1 Coniferiporia weirii
TCGGGATGCTAAAGGTGGAGAGGCTTTATACTATTCCAGTGCCGTTACCCCGTCCGCAGCACTCGGTATGTAATTGATGACAATTCGCGCTCGGATGCAGTGTCGGAAGTACCATGCATATCCTGTGGCAGTACATCGTCTTGGCCGCCCGCTTAATGCCACATTGCACTGTTCCGCGTCTAATAAACTGTCCCATTATTCTTGCCAGCGCAAGCACTGTCTAGTATTCGGTAGAACGCCCGGATCTGAATTGACAGGCCGGACACTGCAGACACCCACTAAAGAGGGCTCGCTGTCGATTTCCAACGTCCAGTGTCCGTTTCGTGTCGTCTGATCAAAGTTTGTGTATTTCGGGCTCGGATGGACATTGAGGAGTGATGGCGGTGGCGATGGGCGGATGATGCAAGCGACTTCCTATCATGATCTTGGAGCAAAGTTAGCGTCGTCCCTCATGGGGCAGGCCGCCAATAACGAAGTTAGCGATAACACCGGGGCAAGATCATCACAGAGAAAGTTCGTTACAGACTCGGTATCAGTAGCACGTCTTCATGGGGAAAGTGCGAATCGCGTCCACCCTCAGGCCATAAAGTATCACGAGCATGTCGCGTCTTCGTAAGCGAATTCAGCCGAAAAAAGTGTTGATGAACGGTCCTAGATCAAGGCACTATAAATCTTCAAGTTTCGCAGATCTAAAACCAGACGAGCTCCGGGTCTGACCGTGGACACAATGCTCCGGCGAGTGTCTGTCCTTTCGTATAGCCACCCCCAGACGGAGGGCCACAAATTGTCGTCGCTAAGGGCTACGATTCAGGAATAGCTCTGAATCGGGAATCAAAGCTGTTGTCCTGACGCTCCGAGGCTCAGACATGTGGTTGCATTTTCCGTCTAGCGATATCCTTACGGTTTACTGGAGGAGGCTGCCGATGATCAAAGGAGCTCGTGGGCGTGGCCATACGGTTTTTTTGCATCGACGAAGACTTCTCCCTGGCGAAGAAACGTAATCCAATTCGTCGGAAACATTGCTAACGGCGAGATAATGATAGTGTACAGAGGGCACGATTCTCCTGGCACAAGCTAGAAGGGTTCTTGCTTGCAGCCGACAAAACCAGCTGCATAGTCACAGCCAGTCGGATTTTGCAGAGTAGACAAACATCAACAATATCAGCAAATTCGACTGTTCATGTGTTAAGACTTTGTGCATTCATCGGAAAGTCTAGTACACAACTGACGGCTGTTCTACACGATGCGACATGTGCGCGATGTACACTACTGCTATTTTGAAGTTGGCGCAGAAAGGTGAAAGAAAGGAAAAAGGAAAGAAAAAATTGATAGCTTGCTTGGATGAGGGTTATGTGAATATTGCAGGAGAGAATAACAAAAGTGTTCGACAATGACGTCAAATGACGAAAGGCTGTAAGGTAAGGCAAAAAAAAAGTGGAAGATACTGAGGAGAAGGACCCATGTCGCCGTAGCCCCCATCCACTCCAAACCACCCAGAATCCACACGCGTGACCACACTTCTTGTTTGTCGGTGAGAGACTGGCTTGCTTCGAGCGTATGGGATGCCACAGCGACCACAAAGAAAAGGATGAGCGAAACGCATCACAGCGTGCTCACGGTTTGCGGAATTCGCAGAGCACAGTGTATATTGTATTGAAAGCCGTGTAGATCTCCTCCCTGACCTTCATGGCGCAAGGAAAAGTTAGCAACACATCCAACTACGAACAGCAAACAGCAAAGACTGTTGAATGAATGAGAAATGAAGTGGCTGATAATTACCTTCGCGCCAGTGAGGACGATCTTGCCCGAGACAAAGATCAGCAGCACGACCTTCGGTTTAATCATGCGGTAAATGAGACCAGGGAACAGCTATTGCATGTTCAGAATCGTACGAAAAAACACCATGTGACGATACGAACCTCAGGCTCGTAGCTGCTGAACTGTCCGTGGCTGTACGCCAGCCCCTCCAAACGAATGGGGAACTTAACGTCGCAACTGCCCACAATATTTTGGATTTTAAATTCGGAGAATTTGGCGTCAAAGCCGAGTTTCTGCACGATACGCGCGTATTTGCGCGAAGCCAGCCGCGAGTCATCTTCAGACTTGGCGCCCGTCACGACCATTTTTCCCGACGCAAAAATGAGAGCGGTCGTCTTCGGGTCGCGAATGCGCATGATAACAGCTGCGAAACGCTGGTGATGTGCAAGAGAAGCACAGGCACCTAGCGGATAAGACAACATGGAATACTGACCTTCGGATTGTATTCAGCATTACGCGCGTGCAGCGCAATAGTTTTAAGGTCCAAACGACAGTCTAGATTCACAGTCGCGACAATGTTTTGGAGAGTAGGTATAATGCCTTCGACAGCAGTGATGTGCTGCTGTTCGAGGGTGAGCGGAGCAGGTGTCGCAGGCGCGACAATAGGGACAAGAGGCGCCATGGATGAAGGTCCAGCCCCTGCATTGCTCGGAGCGTAAAGCTGAGGTTTCATTGGATATGCCGGCTGCGTCATCATTGACTGCGAAGGAGGTACATAACCGCCTGGCAGCGCGAGACTCGAAGGACCTGGAAGCGCGAGTGATGACGACTGCTGCTGCTGCTGCTGTTGTTGTTGCTGTTGAGCCTGCTGTTGCGCTTGAAGCTGCTGCTGCACATATTGGCTCTGCTGCGGCTGCGAACGACCGAAAGTAATTTGGCGTGAAGGCAAAGACATGTTGAGCAACGACGAGGGCAACGGCGAGCAGCTGATGGCAGAAAGAAAAAAAGTTGAAGCACGTGAGTGGCTGTGCTGTGTGCAGGGGGCTGAAACGGAGGAGTCGAGGTCGCGGGATTCTGGCTCTTATATACCATCCGAATTCAAGCTCCGCCCGAAAGACCTTCTTTATTAGTCATGGTGGTGGCTCTTATTTTTTTTCGGCAACAACCACCACGACTGCTTTGACTCACCATTCTGCCTTTTGTTATAATCTGGTAATAGGTACAAGATGGTCCTACGGGTAAGGCTGGTGCTTCCAAAAAGGCCACAGCCGTGAACAAATGTCCTTAGACACAGTAGAAAAATCTCAAATTATCTTATCGAATTTGCTATCTTTATTATCTTTATATCTCAGATCTCAGCGCTTAAAGCTTATGCACAGCCGAGTGCCCGCACGGGTTTACCCGAACTTCTTATTCCAAGATGATGAACAGACGCTCAGGCAACAATCGTAGCTGTCCATCTTTGGATCAATCCGTAGTCTTCGGGCGGGACTGCCAACGGCACAGCATCGCGCGTTTTTGATATCAGTCAGTCAGGTCGACGCGGTCAAGGATGGTACGCCCCGTCCCATCACACACGTTGTAGCGACTGCAAAGATACAAGATAATAGCGCAACTTCTCCCTGATATATTCTATGGCACATATACAAAACCTAGGACTATGCGGCAGCGGCTGCAGCGCTTTTCCCAACGGTGGGTTCGATTTTCCTAGAGCCATCCATGAAATTTTTGAGCTCTTCCTCTGTGATTTTGGACCGTCTCTGTGTGAGAGATTGATATCAGTAAGTCGCCTCTGCCACGAAAGACGGGTAACCCCGCACCTCTTGGAACTCCTTGACGAACTCCTGCAGCATTTTGATGCACCTCGCCTTAAGCTGGCCAGTCAATAGCGTGCCCGCCTTGTAGTCCTGTAGTTCACCGATAAGCTACACATTTCATCTTTCCATCGGTAACGAGGGTTACGCACATCATAAAGCTTTTGGAGCTCATCGTCATCATCCAGGAAGAAGCTCAAGTACTGATAGCTGACATCGACGTCCGGGTCTCCGCCCAACAATCTGTGCTCCTCCTCTGTCTCTCTTCCACCGGAAAATCCATGCTTGTTGATCTTATTCTTAATCTGGTTCGGCGTATCCGTCATGAATATACTCGAGTTCGGGTCTGACGCGCTCATTTTTGTCTGCGGGCCCTGTAAAGCCGGGAAGAATTTGGCATGTATGAGCGTTGGTTTCGGGTACTTGAGCTTCGAAGCAACATCACGAGTGAGGCGGAAGTACGGGTCCTGATCGATCGCACACGGTATGAGGCACGGTACATTCGACACTTCGCCAAAGATCTGCGGGAATGAGTTCGAGAATGAAGGTGCGGCCTGAATAGAGGCGAAATGAATTTTGCCGATGTTGTCACTACGTTTAAACCGTCAATCGATAACTTCCCTCGTCAGGCGAATAGAACCACTCACGAATCGTTGAATCCGAAAGTAGCCTTCGCCTGGTTCAAAGTGATCTGACGGGAGATCTTCGAAACATTCCGATAAAATGCCCCTCCCACATATTCGTAATCACTGAAAATAAAGGTCTTTTCGAGTTTGAACCCGACCGCGATAATGTCCCTAGCATTTTGCAAAGCAAATTTGTGTGTTTGTTCAACTTTGAGCTCGTGCTTGAAAAGGAATTTCTCGTCGTCTGTTTCCAATCAGCGCGCATCACACGATTACCGCCAGTCCTACTCACCCGTAAGTTGAACAACCAGTGGCACGTCAAAGACGTCCTGCAGCCACCTGAGAAACCCCGAGAAGGGGTCTAGGTTCAGTCAGACACTCAAGAGGCGCATACACCCACTTCGTGAAGACAAATGGAATCATATGTCCCATATGCATACTGTCACTACTGGGCCCACGCCCGGTATACAGGAAAAACGGCTTTCCCTGCTCATACCGATCTAAAATCTTGTCGAACTCCCTAAAGCGAGCCTTTCGATATTGCATACGAATCCGTATACATCTTACTATATGCTCACCGATGCGAGAAGAACATTCCACGACGCAGAAGCGGATGCGGTCTCCGACCGGTCAGGCGTTCAAAGCGCTGCAGCAACTCATCATCGATGCGTCGCGTACCGAACTGCTGTATGAGCTTGTCGTAGTCGATTGCAAGCTGCTTGCCGTCCGTTGAGACGGATCCTTGCACGTCCCATGGCGTGACGACCTGTTCGTGTGCGTCCTCTGTCGGGTTCGCAGGTTTGATCACCGGGGCACTCGATGAAGCCGATGCGCCGGCTGTTTCGCCTCTATGAAGGGCTCAGGGCTAGCAGGAGACAAGGGACAGATCGACACACGTCTGAACAGCCTCTGCGCCGGTGGTGTTCTCCTTTAGCGAGATGCCCGAGACGCCTTTTCCAAGTTCCGCTACAGACGCTGTCGGTTCAGTCATGATTGACCTTACAGGATACGATGTGTCGTGGCGACGGAAAGGATAGCGTACAGCTGGCACTCGCAGGCAGTACTTTATGCGTTCGAGTCAGAAATATTCAAAGATTAAAATTGAGTCATGTGACTCCATTTGAATTTTCAATAGGATTTAGAAACGAAGGATTAGGCCGTCCTTCAAATCGTAAAATACTTGAGTGCTAATTCACGTTGTAATACCGAGATTTTCAACCAATATTTAAGCCTTTTCTTTCAGAGGACTCTTCTTTCAGAAATCCGGCTTATAAACTGAAAAGTGTCGAGAGTGCGGATTCTCAACGTATCAATAAGTTAGTCTGAGTGCGAGTAGTAGTAACCTCTGCAAATTTGGTCGCACAGTATATGCGAATTCGTTTCTGATTCCAGTATATGGTCAGAGGTTGAACCGCACCAGCCTGACTTCTTTGCCTCGAAAACATGTTGTGTATTTCATCTGAAGCCTACGAAGCGAAGGAGGACATGTTTCCAGGCAAGAGTCTTGAGGATATCGGGGCCTCCTAGACGCAGAGAAACTTGTGTCCGGTAGTCCAGAGCTCGCTCTCGGGATTTCTCGTCGAATAAACCTTATAATACGAAAAGCAGTACAGACACGGACCAATCAGGTTTCCCTTGAATGCTTTCCCTCCCCATTAAAGTGTTCGGGACCACAAGTGTCCAGACAGGAAACACTAGGCCGATGCAGTAAAGCCGTCTCTTGAGTCGGCCACGTTCCTGACATGATCACCAGTCATGAAGCCCATATCAACAGAATGGCCACCAATCTGCATGAGAATGTGACAGTGTTCTTTTGGGCTCTGGCACGAAAGAAGAAAAACCCCTTCTTTTGCTGCAGGGCAACTTGTTCAAGAGAGCCCGATATATCAGTCAGAACAGACGTGGCTCAGAAGGAACTTGTACTTGAGGTCCTTACCATCACACCCTATTGAAGGTGTTCCCAGAGACACGTTTCAGGGGGATGGGAACGTTCAGATATAGAGCAAAGGAGCAGCAGTACTAGTGTGGCAAAGAGCTGAGCTGAAAGGCTGAGGCCGCCGCGCTTGGTCTGCCGTGTTGCAATATGCTGGATCGACTGCTTCGTGATAGAACCGCGCCAGGAATGCGTCCGCCAACCACTACAAATACTGCGGTTACCAGGGCCTTACCTGCTCTGAAACCTCGCTCTAAGTCTCTGTGGACGTTGTGCCCCAGTAGGACCGTCGCGTTATGAAGATAACAGTGTTCAACCTCACCTCCCAGGACATCTCCGCCATCCCCTCGTTCCCTTTGGACGTCAAGGCGACTCTCGTTCCCACCTCGTCGACTGCTTCCCTTACCATCAATGTTGCTCGCCAGCTGTGTCAACGTCGTGCGGGCCTCATTCTGCGCAGCGAGGCAGAGCAGTCCGCCCAGCTCTGTGAGCTCAACGCAGACACACTCGCGTTTCGCGCGCGGAGGTTCGACTGGGCGCTGGTCGCCAGCAAACAGGAAGAGCGATCTGGCTGGAGAGTTTATCTAACCCGAGTGAGTTCAAGTAGCGATGGATTGCAGGAGTGCGTCCCTGAACGATACAGCTCGCTCGTAGAGCAAGGTGGACAACATAACCGAATGCAATGTCTTTGTACTCCCGAAGAGAGACCTGTCTTGCTTCCTGAAGGATGTGGAGGACACCCGGGCACTATCAGATGTCTGTCTCCCTTGTGCGTCCTAAGTACATGTGTTTACGCCGTTGGCTCCTTACTCATGCCTCAATGTTTCCTAGCTACTCATGACACGTAAGTTACAATGCGTTAGTGCACCTTTCAAACGAGGGCATAACATATATGACGGTGCTTTCTTTCTCCAAGTCTCTCGCTTCATGGCTGGCCCATATCGCAGTGCCAATCACAGGCAACGCCCTTCTCGGTACAACTGCAGTCTGGCATACGCGCCTTTGACATCCGGATGGCTGTTGTCAATGGGCGTCTCATAGCCCATCATGGGATATTTCCGGAGAGGACGCCCTTCCAAGATGTCCTCACCGTCGTCCACGCCTTCCTCACCGATCCGCACACGTCCAGCGAAACCATCATTGTTTCGATCAAACAGGAGGACTTTGCAACTACGCCAGCGACCGAATTTTCGACGCTTGTACATGACGAGTTGTTTAGCGGCCCGGGAGGGAGTGGTATGTGGTTCTTGGAGAACCGCATCCCGCAACTTGGTGAAGTGAGGGGGAAAGTCATTATGCTGAGCCGGTTTGGTGGAGATGGTGCGGGCTGGGAGAATGGTCTAGAGGGGATGGGGATCCACCCGACGACGTGGCCGGATAGCCAGCAACAAGGCTTCGAGTGGACGCTGAAAGACACACTTGTTCGGACTAGCGACTGGTATGACTTTTGTTCCACATATCAGTGAAAGTGGTCTGACAGGGGACTGTGTCTAGGTATAACATTCCCTCTTTGATGTCCATACCAGAGAAATTCTCCCTAGCGACGGCGGTTCTCCTTCCTCCATCGCCCGGAGGATATACACAGCCGACGCTGAACATCGCATTTTTCTCTGCAGGCTCGTTCCCGCTCGCTCTCCCTCCTACCGTGGCTAAGGGATTCGGATGGCCGGCGTGGAAGCTCGGTGTTGAGGGTATGAACGCGCGACTTGGCAAATGGCTGCTGGATCAACTGTCCGCCCCGGGCGGCACGCCGCCAAAAGGTTGGGTTTTCATGGATTTTTTCAAAACGCCGGAAGGCCTAGCGCCGTTGCTTGTGGAATGCAACTACAGAACGACCGCCGCCTAAGTGATGCCCTGATGCTCTGATCGCAAGACTAAATTTTACTTTTGCCGACTGCACCGCTGCAATCCCGTACCCACGGTACGCAGGACCGCGGCGTTTCCCAATTGCATGTTGTAGTGCTCATCTCCGACTTTGAGGGATTCTAGGAGTGAATATACCCACAGTAATGTCTATTTATCAATGGTCGACGCATGTATTTTGTCGTGTGTAAAACGTGTTTCGTGCGCATGAAAGGTGGTGGTGGCATGTTGGAAAGTCGACCAGATTAAGCGTGGGCCGCCGAGGCTCGGGTTGGTCCCAGGGCGACGCAGGCCGACTGGCGGAGCGTGTCCGCGCATTGCGCTATTTGTCCACATTAATATTTTGGCTGATAGTATCGCCTGACATGGGGGACAGTCGGATGCATTAGTATAAGATCACCGGCATGTTTTTTCTCAGCCCTCCCGCCCTCCTGAGCCTGCCATGGGTACTGCCACGCAGACCCCTGCCGACGCCGCCGTACAGGTCGAACACGTCAACCGCGAGCCCGATGCGCCCCATCACAGCTCCGAGTCCATCACTGTCAGCGGCACGACCATTGAGGGCAGGCGGCAGCACGATGTAACCGGCGCCAACCTGGATGTGGACATTGTAGAAAAGGACAAAGAGGCCGAAGCTGACGAGCGTATGGTGGACAAGGAGGACGAGGGTAATGCTATTGCGACGACGGACGCTATTGAGATTGTGTATCCGTCGGGGCCTGCGCTTGCGCTTCTGACGGTCGGACTGTGTCTCGTGATATTCGTGGTAAGTACTAGTGCCTGCAGTGGTCGTGCTCGACCATGACACCATTTTCCTGATGATTTTGCGGCGTATGCGCTCCAGGTTGCACTGGACAACACAATTATAGGTAGACGCCCTTTGCTGTTTTGCTTGCTCTGCTTTCCGGTTCTAAAGAACGTAAATTCACCCAGCGACGGCAATCCCGACGATCACGACCGTTTTCGACTCTCTGGACGATGTTGGCTGGTATGGGTCTAGTTACCTCCTCACGACCACTAGTTTGCAACCCGTGAGTTCTTTTGTATCCAATGCTCCCCGGGAAATCGAATACAGACGTTCCGTAGTCGTTCGGAAAAATCTACCAATATTTCGACGTCAAATGGACATACCTCTCTGCCCTTGTGCTCTTTGAAAGTGTGCACATCTCACATCTTTCATTTTGTCTCAAATTTCTCATTCTTTCCAGTTGGATCCATCATCTGCGCCACTGCGAAGAGCTCGCCTACGCTCATCATAGGACGGGCAGTCGCGGGTGCGGGTGCTTCCGCGTTGTTCTCCGGGGGTATGACGATCATCGGCTTTTCGGTTCCTTTGAGAAAAATGCCCATTTACATTGCTGCGCTTTCGAGTATGTTCGGAATCGCCTCTGTCGTAGGCCCGATTCTTGGGGGTGCCCTGACGGACAAGGCTTCATGGAGGTGGTGTTTCTGGGTGAGTTTTGTTGGAGGACTGCTGTCTCTTTTCTTTAATAATATTAATTGTCAGATAAATCTGCCTTTTGGTGGAGCCGCCTTCCTCGCTGTATTTTTATTCTTCAAACCGCCCAAAAGAGATACCGGGAATCTATCTCTTAAAGAGAAGATTATGAAAATCGATATCCTTGGCGCCTCGTTCCTTATATGCGCCATCGTCTGCCTTCTCCTGGCCCTGCAATGGGGAGGAACGACCCATCCCTGGCATGCCCCAAAAATCTGGGGTCTACTTCTCGGATTCGGACTCATAATACTGTGCTTTATCGCCATCCAGATCTACCGTGGAGACGATGCGACAATCCCCCCACGAATCTTCATTCGCCAGCGTACCGTGCGCAGCGGTGCGATATACACGTGCTTCCTGAGCATGGCCCTCTACACCCACATCTATTATCTGCCATTCTACTTTCAGGCCGTTAAGGGTACGACCGCAGAAGGCTCTGGTATCCGTTCAATCCCGTACCTTGTCAGCATCACCATATCGTCAATCATCGTCGGTGGGCTCATCACAAAGATTGGGTTCTACGTACCCTTCCTTTGGATCGGCGCAGCCGTCTTCACGGTAGGCGCGGGACTACTGTTCACGCTCACGGTTTCGGCGAGCGCAGGCAAGTGGATTGGGTACCAAATCCTAACGGGTTTCGGAGCGGGGGCGGGTCTTCAGGTGCCATTCCTAGCTGTGCAGGCCGTGCTAAACACGAAAGACATGCCCGTTGGGAGTGCGTCCCTCACAGTCTTCGTTATAAGTTACATCCTGACCTTCTCGCCTCTTCAGACGCTATAATCATGTTCTTCAACTCCCTCGGCGGCGCAATTTCGATCTCTATCGCGCAGAACGTATTTACGAATACACTCGTGAAGGAGGTGCCCAAGTATACGACCGGTGTCGACCCGGCCGTCGTCGCTTCGAGCGGAGCGACGATCCTCCGCAAAGTCATCCCAGCCGATCAGCTTCACGGCGTGCTCTTAGCATACACGTACTCTATAGACAGAGCCTTTATCCTGCCAATAGCCGTGGCTGCCTGCGCTTTTATCGTCTCGTTATTCGTGAGTACATCACAGGCTTCATCGATATTATCAGCCGCTAACCGCAACGAACAGTTTGAGTGGAAGTCTGTAAAGGGGAAGAAAATTATACACGGAGGAGCCGCATAGTTCCTATTTATCGTATCGTATTTCCTTTCGGATTCGCCCACTTTTTTTTCTTTATCCATTACTCATACCCTACTCACGATTACCTATGCTTTGCGATCGAATTGTATGAATTAGCTTCACGCCTTTCGGCATAACGATCATAGCACCAGTCTTCAATGGAAGAAATACATTATATCAATAGTTACACGGCTAGAAGGCTAGCACTATCATGTACATTGGAAGCGCAATGAGCAATGGGGTTCTGCGAACGGTGCTTCGTAAAATGGCGACATTTGGTATTTCCCATGGATGAAACTATGCGCCGGCCTCCTTCGCCTTTTGTGCGTTGTACTGCTTCGGCGTCATGGTTTTCTTTAAAATACGAAATTTGCGTTAAAATTGATCCAGAGAGCAAAGCGGTAATCCGGGGCGCGTGCTTGCGTCTCTCACCTGTGAGAAAGCGTGCATCTGAGCAATTTCGTTCTTCAGGAGGTCGTTGACTGATCAAAAACGAAATCAGCAAAACAACCAAGAGAGCCGGGCCCTCCCCGGACTTTAGCTGCTTGTACTCACCCATCCTGTGGCGTGCAAGCGTCATCTTTCCCTCGAAAGCCTTGACCAGCGTCAGGACACAGTTTTGCCGGACATTTGTACGACCGGGGGGGACATGTTTTATCGCACCTCGCTGACTATGAAGACATCGTAGTTCTCGCCGCAGCCGTTCGACACGTCGGTGATCTCGAGGTGCGAGATGGGGATGGCCTCGCGCAGTGTGTTCTCGATGCTCTCGAGGGTAACGGGCATGACGAGCTCTCGCGGACAGTAATGAGGCTGTGGTGGTAACGGCAAAGGGAGATTACCAAAGTTTCGTTTGGGCTGATCTAATCTGATCATCTCGCGCGTCTCCCATTGGGCACAGATAACTCAGACCATAGCTTCGACTCCAGAGTGAAGATTGAGCAGAAGCCCGACAAATACCCGTGCATTCAGGAACTGCTTCGTATTTCACACTGGATTCGCGAGCAACACTCGTGTATGAATCGTTTCTCTCTTTTTCCACCACTCCGCAATGCCTGTCCGACGCTACAGTACGCATCTAATTCTCTAAACCAATGACCTGCAGGCAAGTCGGAAGAAAGGAACAGCGCGGAGGCACGACTGGTACAACTGTATTGTGAGATTTCAGATACGTTTATAGGCTCTAGCGCGAGTATAAAAGCTATGTTTATACGTAGCGCCGGTGGTCCATCCAGAATCGCCGCCGATTTTCATACGCTTATTCGGACTGAGCCTTCTGAATTCGAAATGGAGACGATACGGTTAGCACTCCCTAGGGAAAACAGCCTAGAAGACCCGAACAGCTTCGCCCGTAATCGCGTGCCGAATCCGCCCTCAAGCCGTATTTACGCGTGTAAATCTTCCAATCCCCAGTGGAATACAAGAGTCTGCAACCGTATAATTGTGCCCTGGTATAGCCGCGCAATTGTAAGGAGATAAAGGAATGTAACTATTCAATGTTTATTTGGCTCCAATCGGAACGGGCTCCATTGGTTTCAAAGAAGTAGCGCCGTGAACATGAGCTACAGCTTCAACTACCACCACTGTGCTCTCGACGAGGACTCAGGACTTTCCATTGCCCTTTTCTTGGTTCTGTACTGACCGGGTTCTCTTCCTCGCTAATGTCGCAACGGTGAGACCAAAAGACATCAGACGTACCAATCCGATAATAGCTGTAAATCGGAGAAGTGCCCCAGGTCAAGCACGACAGTTAGGTGGCAACACACGCACTAGGTGTCGACGAGAGCTCGGAGGGCGGTCCTTAAATTTTCGTTTGACCCCCGCCAGCGGCTCTATTTCATGCTTGTAAGCTCCATATTCGATTCGCCTTCCCAATACTACCTTCATAGCAATCGTATTTGTAGCCCAAGTTGCTGTCCACACCAGCTCTTGGTAAAGCCGCTCTCGTACCCCAGCCATTTCCTTGTCCTGCTCGTCTTAATTTGAAGGTCATGACGGTTGGTATTCATTGACGTCGACCATCTGAGTTGACCTCTGGAAACTGACTTTAAAACTGAGGACGGTTCGTTTAATATTGGAATAAATCGCTGTTGGCTTAGGATCCTGTCAACTCATCGCTGCCGCGTCACTAACTGTGAGTCATCTTGCAAAAGGCCGCAAATGGCACTCGCTTGTGACCCTTGTATTTCCATCCGTCACATCATATCGCGTCCAGTCACAATCACGATGTTCGCCCTAAATTTGGTAAGTGGTCCGTCTATAATAAGCACGAACTTAGTCGCGGCTTTGGACACGTTCAACCTTTCACGAAAACCAACATGTCAAGAGGTAGTGTATCTGCTCTTGAACCCGAATCCCCCAAACCCCAGAATGCCCAGGAAACAGAGGATATCTTCTTGGGGCCTACCCGTTCAGTATACATCGACAATTTCGAAGACCACTACCTTAGGACGTCCAAGACTATCCGAAGGAAGGGGTGGAAAAGTTTCCGAAACGATTCTGTCAGGAAGTTCTCCGAAGAAATGATGTCTCACTACTTTGTCGTAAAGCTTCTCACAAAAATAAGTTTATTCGCATGCGAAGATGGTACGCAAAGTTTACCGACCGCCTTTACCACTGAACTATACTGATCCTGTGAGTCGTACAGAAAATCGTTGTCTGGCATTCTACGATACGCGGTTCCGTGTGTGCTTAGAGGACTTTTCTGGATCGAAGGTGCAACCCGATGTTGTCGCAAAATGGACATCGCGTGAAAATGCGCAGAAAATAGCGGAAGGAGGCCATGCAGAAACTAGCGTCTGCTGGCATGAGATACAATCGCTGGTAGAGGTCAAACGTGAACTTAGCGACGCACCTTTGAGTAAGGACACGGGAAAGTATCTCCATGTCCTGCCACGCGGGATTCCGAGCTTAGCTGGGATGCTCTACTTGGCCTGGGACACCTGTGCGTTTCGTTTGTACTGGTCCGACACGTCTGGTGCCTTCAGATCTCGCCGTTATGAGATGAGCCACGAAGACAGCTGGGATGTGCTTCTCCGATACACTCACACTGCTGCCAGCCCTCTTGTGAAACTCCCTGTCCGCGACCCCTCCATGTCCATCAATCTTGACGTCTCCGAAAAGCCGATGTGGGACATCAACTGCAGCAAGGCTTCCTTCCGCGCTTCGTTGATTTGTGCGACTGAAACACACTCGCGACAGACATGTGTCTTCTGGGACGATACTCAGAAACGGATAATCAAGGACCAATGGTGCGACATTAGAGAGAAATTCTCTGAGTCCAAGATTCTAGAGAAGGTCAAGGGCGTACCCGGCGTCGTGCAGGTTGACTTCTCGGAAGTAGTGAAGGGTCCAGGCGGCCGACAAGACCTTGGCACCTCCAAACTGCATTCTGGAAGCGACCGTGTCTTGCCTTTCAGCGCGCACAGGAGAATCCCCAGACGAACGAAGCAAAGGTTTGTGTTAAAGACTAAGGGTGATCCTCTTTCGAAGCGTCGCAGCGTGCTTCAGATTTTAATGGCGATCTACGATAGCATACAAGGTGAGGAATGAGAAATGCCCTTTTACTATTTGGTTCTCTAAAACGTTGGACAGCTCATCAGACTTGTGTGAATGAAAGACGTGTCTTACACTGTGATATCAGTCGGAACAATATCCTGATTAACCCAGTACATTATGATGCCGAACCGGACGACGAATCAAAAGCCAAGTGCATTAATCAAATTCTCAACCCTGCTATGTGAGAGACTCTTTATTTTCCATTCTTCTCACAATCGTACTGACTTGCGTCAACAAGGGCCGATGTGAAGGAAGAAGGAGTTTTGATCGACTGGGACAGAGCTGTAGACTTAGATGGAGAGGACGCCGACGATGCACTTACATGGCTAACAGTACGTACTACTTTCTGATTCTCTCCTCATGATAAACTCAACTCAGGGAATCGCCACATAGGGAACACCGATGTTTGTTGCAATAAGCGTTGGATGTGGCGAAATTAGGCACTGGAAGCGCCTTAGGGAAAGCAACTTTCCGACGCTAGAAGGCGAAGCCAAACAACTGTACATTCGGGCCTTTGGTCAGGAAGTACACGATCGCTACATTACGGCTATAAATGAATCTCCCAGATACATTTCGGATACGTCAGAGGAAAAAGAGCCCAGTTACAAGCACGCGCCGTACCACGATGCGGAATCCTTTTTCTGGGTTCTTGTTTATGAACTGCTCGTCGCCTGGCCCGAATGTGAAGAGGATGAATTATCCATGGGTGCCAGTTACTTGATGTTTGAGTTGCACAAACACGACTTCATGAACGAATTCAGCGACATTCGCAAAGTCCTTCGGCTAAGTGATCTGGATTACTGGGAAAAAATTCTTCATCCTCGACTATTGTGTCTTGCCGAAACCATTTGTGAACTAGGCTCTTACTTTAATACGGAATGGGCTTACTGGAAAGATTTACCCGAGGACCACGCCCACGAAGCCCTGAAGAGGCTTTTACTTCCTGCCATCCTAAAATTGAAGGCCGATCCGATCCCGTTACGTGAGGAGGAGAGGACACCGAGATGGCACATGGAGCGCAAACCGTCTTACCGGTATGAACCGGGGTCGTATTCACGAAGCGCGTCCAACATGAAGCGGAAATATCCGAGCGATTTTATGACTCGGGAGGAGCCGCCGCACAAAAGGCGTAAGGTGGATAACAGTGGACAGACCTCGGATACTCTTTGCTCTTGATTCTAGTCGTCCGCTTGGAAGGGCAGTCCGACCGCTGGTCCTAACGAATCTTTGGATACTTTCGAAACGGTCGAGGTGGAATGCCCTGCAGTGGAAAGAGTGAGGAAATACATCTATTTTAGTATGTTGGGAAGAATGCAATGTAAGAGCCATATGTATAGCACTGAGCGGACGAGAGGTTTTAGGTTTTGTTTTCAAGTTGTCGGAGTTACATATGTATACTATAGGAATGTCTTGCAAAGCATATACCTGCCATTTTCAAGAGAGAGTTGGGCATCAATAGCTTTCTCGCATTCGCAGCTTCGTTGGGTGTGTATGCACATCGTATGCCACTGCTTAAGTATTCCTTTGTACTGTGCGAATGAACAGGCCCAAACAGGCTCCTTTCAGCTTTCCCCGGTTTGACGAAGCTCTCAAGGGTCTACTTCCGATTTTTTAATCCGACTAGTCATCCGGGAAAAAGAAGGCCGCGAAAGATACGAAGCTGGAAGCCTAAAACATTAGGCAGCACGTTTGACCTTTCAAGTTACAAAAAGTTTAATACTATTGAGCGATATACACAGTGTGAGTTAGTCTACAATATTGACAAATGCAAGAAAGCGGTGGAGATGATAAACATCGTCGGAATCATTACATATAGATCTATCCACCCTTTTTCAGGAAAACGCAACGAAAGAAACATACGTGCCATGAATGTATTTCTTGTCCAATTTGTAACGCCTACCAGGGGTAGTCCGTGGGCAAAAATCGGGGGCAGGTTAATTTAGTATGCAATCTGGCGCTCCTCCGTGACGTGGATGTTTGAACGTCAATGGCTTTCCGTTCAGGCTCCGTAGGGGTCTGTAACAGCATCCTCCCATTCCCCTTCACCGAAGTTCGTCTGTTCCTACCTTCATCATCAAATTGAGAATGATGTCTGGTGGCTTCGGGAGCTGGAGGTGGAGGCATTATTTCTTGCTTTACTGTCACTGTCCTCCTGCCACGACCCCTACCAGGCACTGCTAGAAGCGAGGGCGGGGGATCCATCTCTTTAATGTTAGAGGAAGGCGTTGAGCCGCGCTCACTAACCTCGCGAAGCCTATCTCCTCTCCTCAATCTCTTGCGTGAGTGCTCCTCCTGCGCGCTAACCATGTCTACATACGATCGTTTCGAGCCACAGTGAGTTGGCGAACTTCTTTCCTTGTTCTCGGTGTGTGAACGATATCCAGATGTGTCCCGGTCTTGCTTGGGGCCCCTCACCTCCGCGCGTTAGGGTATCGGATCAGATTTAATATTCGGGCGGTAACAAATAAAAGCCTTTTGAAAGCTTCATGGACATGATCCTTCGGTAGACTAGGCCAAAATGCCCATTCCGGACGAAGGTATGCAGCCATATCAGCGAGCACCTCGGCGAGGCACCACAGTCGAGGATGCAAAACGCCTTCAAAAAACCTCTTTTTCTTCGACAAGATGCTGAACCGGAAATCGCATCCATCTTCCGAAAAAGTGTGCTCCTGGAACTGGATAATTAGGCTAAAGGCGTTTAGCGACAGACATTCTTCCTCGCCCTCCGGCCAAGCTAAGAGCAACTCATGGACGAGCACCCAGAAAAAGGACTCTACGTCGTGGAACGGGGAGTGTTTGTATCGAGGCTCGTCTTTTTCATCGAGACTCAGATATTTAGTGGTTCGTTTCACGGCTTCAATGTATTCATCATATTTTTCTTGCCCGAAAGCTTGAACGTATAGATGCTTTGTTTCGCCTTTCAGCCTGGGAAATTTGCCTCTATAAGTTTCATCCCTTATAGTGCCGGTACCGACACTGATTGAAACAAACATCGGCGTTCCCTGCATTACCATTTGCCAGATTAACCTCGATGGGCATTGCAAAAGTAAATGTGCCGTTTGATCTGTAAGTGAGTCTCCTTCGATGTCTTCTTCTAAATCTGCAGCGTTGTCCCAGTCGATTAAGGCCCCTTCTTCCTTTAAATTCTTCCTGAATTATGCACCTCATAAGCGCAACTTTGAGAGCTCGTAAAAAAGGTGCCCACTCAGCAGGATTAAGGATCTGGTGGATGTATTTCGCTTTCGGTATATCGTCCAGTTTTGTATCGTAATGCACAGGGTTAATCAGGATGTTGTTCCTACTAACGTCACAATGCATTACGTCCTTTTCATTGACACAAATTTGATGGCCTACTCGCAAGTTAGACGGGAATGACAGGAGGAAGTCCACTCTTTTCACCTTGTACGCTATCATAAAGTGCCATTACCACCTGGAGGACGCTTGTTCGCTTCGACAATGGATGCCCCTTGGTCTTCAATACGTTCCTCTGTTTAGTACGCTGAGGAGCTCTGCGATTTGTACTAAACTCTAAAGCACACACGACCCCAGAGTGTAGTCTGGAGGTGGTCAAGGCTTCGTTATTAGATCCCTTTACCACCTCCGAGAAGTCAACTTGTGCAACGCCTAGAACGCCTTTGATCTTGTCTAGTATCTTGGATTCGTTGAATCGCCGGCCATTATCGCGCCACTGATCCTTGATTATCCTCTTCTCACCCTCGGCCCAAAAGATTATCGTTTGCTGGAGTGTTCACTTGTAGCCCAAAGAAGAGATGCAAGATAGTTCCGACTCTTGCAAGTAATAAACCATTCTGGCTCAAAAGGGTTTTCGACGTTAATCATCATAGTAGGGTCCCGCTGCGGAAGCCTTTCCAATGGGTTGGTAACAGTGAGCACGTATTGAAACAGCACGTCCCAGCTCCCTTTCTCCCTGATGTTGTAGTGGTTAGACCGAGCGATGCCAGATGTGTCGGACCAGTAAATACAGAAATTGGGGACGTCCCAGGCCAAGTATAGCATCGCCGCCAGACTCGGAAGTTCACGGGGCAGGATATGCAGGTACTCACCAGTTTGGTCACTCGCAGGGCAGCCTTTAAATTTCTGCCTGACTTCTACTAACGACTGTATCTCGTGCCAGTAGATTTTGGATTCATTTGGCTTCTCTTGGGCTATCTTCGCAGCATTTTCTTGCGTTGTCCACTTTGCGATGATATCCGGTCGTAGCCCAGACCCTTTGAAGTTACTGAAGCATCCAGTCTCCGCTGTATCGTAGAACGCTAGACAACGGTCTTCTAAACAGAGGTATTAAGTATTCACTACACTGATTCGACAGAATCTGGTCGGAAACTTACTGCCTTTGCAAACGAGCAAGCATATTTTTGTGAGAAGCTTTATTATTAGTGTGTACGTCTGCCTTTCGCCAGCAGCTCCTTGAAGGTTCTTCAGGAAGCCAGCACGGAGTTTCTTCCATTTTGCTGCCTGGCTCGCCTTGGATTTTCGAAGATACTTATCTTCGAATCTGTCGACTTTAACAGTTTGGACTGATCCAAGGACATTGCCTTTTATTATGTCGTCGCCCTGGTACGTGTAGGGCTCCCCAAGACAACTGGATCTGACTGGAACGTCGTTAAGCTTCGACTTAGTTACCTCAGTGCGTAGAAAAACTGGGACATTAGGGGTGGATTCATCAGCGGCTTGGATGAGTTCGTGATCATCGAGACAAGTACTGGAGCCCGATGGCAAGGCCGCATCGCCGGGAGCCAGTGGGGATAACTCGGCATCCGATTGTACGGGTTCGACCGACGGGAGGTTCGAGCATCCTGGAGATGTGCTGCCGTGCGCGACATCTCTTACTCCGGAACGCGTTTTGTACCGGTTCGTATTGGAGTCTGACGGACATTGGGCCGGTTTAAATCGGATAGACGAGAGCAATGTTTGGTCTATCATCGTCATTGGTGTCACCTCTCCGGCGCGCAGGACGGCCTGCATTGCGTTTGAGAAAGTATGCGAACTTGCTCGAACTTGCGGAAGGTAAAAGCTGAAAATAGAAAACCAGGTTCAACCCGCGTCGTCGTTGAAATTCTCGTTGAAATTCAGAGCCGCGCATCGTTACGTCACGCCATCTCTCACGTGATTCCTCTGGTAGTTAGTCACGATACAATACGGTGTCACGCTTGCCTCTATTATTCTATACCAAAAAACTGCTACCTGCTCCCACCGACCGGTTACCGGCCTCTGACGACTTGAGTATTGACAGCTGCATATGGTCTCCAGAGATAGAATTCTCAAGAAAAATGCGTGTACTGTCGTGACACGTCTGACTATTGTTTTGGTCATGACCACTCGGACGGAGAAAGGGGATTTCACGCAAAGGCCACATAATGTCCTCTCACGTCTCACTACATATAGTCAACGCTGTCGATCTGAATATACGCGCATCTAATCCAGAGGAAAGACGACGTTCTTCATCGCGAAGCAGTATAACCCTGAGAATATGTTGGCTAATAAATTGCCTGCTCCCGAAAAGAAGAACATCGAGCCGCTGATGAAGAAAACAAGTTCATCAGAAAGCTCTAACGGGTACAGATGAGGGGTGTATAAGATTGTTCGAAGCTGATGTACTGACATGAACAGAATTTGCCCGGTTGAAAAGCACACTACCAACGAGGACCTTAGCCAAAGGTCGAAAGGACAGGCGCAGCCGTGAGCATGGATCCTGACATCAAAATACTAGTGAATTTATTTAGGACTAATACATGACAAAGTTGAAACAGGGCCTGGATTATCTTAGGTTTACGCATCGTGCACATACGGATGCAAATACCCATACCCTCCTCTCCTACGCGCGTTCGAGCCTGTGCATACTTTAAGCATTTATTAGTCTCCCCATAAAAAGGGCGAGCCCGGACGGCCCCGTAAATGACGGAGGAAAATATCTGGCGCACAGGCAATGAAAGGTTCTACCGAATGACTTCTCCGTTTTCCATCAATGCAGGCTAGCTCCAGTCTGGTACACGAGGTGAAGGACCGGGGGAAGCGAAACTGGAGCAAATAACCACCGGAGATTGAGGAAGGCTTCCCCCTTCCCCCTTCCCCCTTTTTATCATTTTTCCGTATGATCCGACGAATCCTAACGAGCCTCGTGAGTGCCGAGACACTTCTGCAGCTTGGGATTCTGGCCGGAGCTGGGAATATACAAGCCAGTCATCGCCCTGTGCCTTCCTCTAAACGAACATTGCTGCACACCATAAGGAAGGAATGCACTGCCGACCGGCTTGATATCTGGGCTTGTGCGGGAAACGTGTGAGAAGCCGGAAAAGCAGGTTGGGTGAATGCTGAATACGGTACGCAATTAATGTAGCTATAAAGCCGCGTTTCGCTAACAGCATTCATCCTGTCCAGGCATGTGGAGCGGTGAAGAAGGCTCTTGATAGAGCTATGTCTTGGCTGTCTGCGCTTCGGAATAGGCTTGATAAGGCCGTAATACGTTCACGTTCGAAGTGTACAGGGTCTCTGCCTGCAGGTTGGGCGCATCCCTAGCAGCACCTGACAGACCTCAATGTGTCTCGTAACTGCTTCAACGCCTAGCTCTGGTTCGCGCCGCCCCGGCTATCTAGGGTTGGTTGTGGAGGTGTGCAGTTCTCTCGCACGCGAGTTCCTGTTTACACAGGCCGAGGTTCGAGAGTTCCCCGGTTCAAGATTCATTCGGGTATCTCGAATGTTCTGACCTTGTCTGCAGAGCAAGCGTGCCTTGGAAGGTGAAAAGGATGCTTTGGACTTGACTAACAGAAGGATGTGAAAAGGGGGGATCCAAGCTGTTCTGCGAGGTGACCGGCAGGATCAGAGTGTAGGACCAAAGCTGAGGCGCGCTGTTTTCGCCATTAAAAATATCTTACCATCAAATCTCATTGTAGAACGTCTTGCTAATCCAACTGTTGGCCACGAGGTGCAATCACCTGCGCTTCCCACCGGATGTCTCCTTGATTGAAGAGTCCTTAAAGCCTGAAGAAGGGGCCGATCGCGAAGCGGGCTGATACGAACTTTGGCGAGTGGAAATAGTCCGGATGCTCCACTACGTATCAGATCGCCCAGCCAGAAGTTAAACAAGTTCAACGGTGTCGCCTGCAACTGCTGGTGGAAAGCAGAGTGAAAATATGCGGCGCACTGAATAGAGAGCAACCGAGAGTTCCGAACAAGGACCTAAGAAAGCTCGTTATCAAGCCATTCAGCTGGTCATTTGCTTGATACTCCGTGCGAGTCCAATAACGTTTGAGGGCAGTATGAGCTGGCCTTGGGCCAAGCAAAACTGGTGAATCTCGTTAGACGCTGCTGCATAATATTGGCTCGGTGCGGAAGACTGTAATCTTCTGATCCTCAAATTTCGCCAAACCGGTGGGAAAGGCGAAGAGCCGATTAGGCGCATTTTGAGTGGGGTGCCTATGGCACGTCCCTGTGTTCTTGATTTTACAGTATTCTGTGCCTCAGCCGGAACATGATATGCATACTTACAACTCACCCGAGGGGCCACATCATTTCACATGCCAAGGCTGAGCGAGGCGCGTGCCCTCTACATATGCGGGAAAATGCAGGCGCTTGTCTTTGGTCCGCTATATTAAGACAAATTGGTCACGGCTGCTTTGCATTCTTTGCGGTGGAGGGTAAACCGGAGCTTGGGTGGACGGGGGACCCAGGGCGGACTAGGATTATGTAACCACCAGCGTAATTCTCCCACGTTAGTAATGTCGTGCAAACTTACGTATACTTACAAAGCAACAAAAGTCTTACACAGGCAGCAAAAATTGTAACTCCGCATTAGAAGTTCATGATGTCAGTCTACTTAAAGTGCTGCCAACTTGAAGCACCTCAGCATCCACATCTGAGCGACGACGGGAGGTAAAATGATTTCGTCCTGGCAGAGTATACTTGCTCTCGTAGTGTTTTTTCTTACTAGTGAGTGTCCATTTGATGTCTCGAAACATCTACTATTTACCAGCATGTTGGAATTTATGCATTCTTATTGCCTCATATGATAGATCTAGTTGGAGTGTTTCCTCTTCACGTCAAAGTCCCTCTGCCGGCCTCGCTATCCTCCTTAATCGCAAGGCTTGCAGTATACATACGCATATGCTTTCCATCGCAGTCATGTTGCACCCTTCATCCGAAGTTTGACAAGTCCGTTGAAAGGCAAGACAGGCTTATCCGCTGGCACAGGGTCCCAATCAACTTCCAGACAGCTCCGCCCATAGCTGTTTTTCTTCTGCTAGCCACACGCGTCTTGCATGGTACGGACGTGAAGCAGGGCATTGTGGGCACAAGCGGCGTAAAGCCCATTAGTATCATGGCCCTTTTCATCTCGTTGGTAAGCGCGCGGGGTTCTTAAAGGGGCTACTCTTCCTGATCAGGTTGGAATACAGGCATACCTATCTATATCTCTAGACACTACTGGGCTTTTCCGATTTTTGGCATTCTGGGTCGCCCGAAAAGGCGGTGCCTCAGGCAGGAGGCTGTATTTCTATCTGTATCTTTTCTTTTTCGTTTCCGGAGTTGCCGTAGGAAATGTAAGCTCGTCCGTTTTTGAAGTTTTTTTATTTGTTTTGAAATGCTAAGATCATATCATGATAGGATCCTGTCGTCTTGTTCGGGACGCCCTTCCTGGCGCACTTCTCGCGTGTTTCTGGGTGAATACTCTTAGTCTTGCTCGTGACTGATATTAATTCACACTAATATTGTCAAATGTCAAGAATCACTCCTCCAACGGCTTGGATCTTTGCGCAATTTGCTGTAGCGAATATGGGTAAAGCATTCACTTTCTCGTGGAGATTGCCGGCCGTCACTGAAGGTCCAAACCAGGCTCCGCTGTTCTCCCTCCCTCCAACCTAACTAATCTCGTCTTGACCGGCGCCTTTTCTATCTCTTTCATCTCTTATCCGGCCTACACTGTCCTTCCTGCTCTCGCAGCTGCAGCTGCAGTATTCCCTGTCGTCGCATTTGGGCTCTTCGCATCCCGGACTTTCATTCCTCGGGAGATCAGCGCCGTTGCCCTGCAAGACCCGGTAGTTGAATCGTCAACGGCTGTCGAAGCCGAATCTCGTTCGGCTGACTTGGAAGCGTCCATTGGACCCCCCTCCCCCGCCCGCGCCATGCATGGTCATAGCTCGCTCAGTGATAAAAATGGGGCGATATTCGGAAGTATTTTACTTACCGTGGCATTAGTTGTCCTTGTTGGTACTTCGCCACTGAAGGTTCCGGTATGGGAAGTGACCGTCCCTCCGGCGGTGATGATGCTTCTTAGGGATGTGTGGTATGACAGACAAAGGTGGTGGAAGTCCCCGGCCGCAGACAGAATCGGAGCACAAGATCAAGATGGAACGAACGTTTCAGCTAACGTAGAACTGGAAAATATCCCTGCATGTGCTGAATCTTGCACGGTGCAGCAGTCGGACAAAAAGGAGCCAACAATACTCTCTTTTATTACTGAATGCAAGCAGACTAAACTCCCCACGCTGTCCTCCATCGTCCCGCGCCTGCCGTTCTCCCTGGTCCTCTTCGCATTCTGCATGTTCATCCTTGTTCAGGCCTTGACGACCAGGGGGTGGGTCGAAGTCTTTGCGTCATGGTGGGCGGCATGGATACGTGTCTGTTCTGCTGGCGGGTCTGGCTCCGCCATAGTAGGAGCTATCGGCGGAATGCTGCTTATCAGCATTTTACTCTGCAATGTTAGAGAAGCCCCGTCTTGTCTAAGCGAAACCTTCTAACTAACGCTTGACAGCTGTGCGGGACAAACATTGGGACCACGATCCTTCTGGCGCGCGTGCTGCAGGTCTGGCTCGAGACCTCTCCAGAGGTCGTGTCTAACGAGGTTCGGCTCGGCTCGATATACGCACTAGCGATCGGGACGAACTTCGGAGCGTTCACGTTCTCGTTCTCGGCCTCGCTTGCGGGCCTGCTTTGGCGCGACATTCTCCGCCAGAAGGGCATCATCGTCCGACAGAAGCAGTTTGCGCTTCTGAACCTCCCGATCATTGGCGTGGCGGCCGTCGCCGCTGCCGCGGTACTTGTTGCGGAGATGTACGTCGTGAGGCAGTAGAAGCTGGTATGTGCAGTTGAATTTGAATATATGACGTCCTTTTCGTATGCTTTTGTTTCGCCTATGACTGTCGATCGTGACGAGGGTTAGCCTGCTTGTTCGCTTTGTTCAAAACACCGAAGTCGGGTTCTAACTCGCTTCCGTGCACTATCTGGAATCTATTACATATAGTCCCTTGTCCACCTTCCGCTGTGCTTCTGTACTTGTTTTGTCTTGCCAAAAATAGATGCTTACACTTTCGGTCTAGTGCCCTACCCCCGCCGCGGTCACACACTAGCTGCTGCGTGCAACTCCTCGGTGCATCACGACAACGCGCGGCTCTTCTAGATCAGACTGACGTGCAAAATCGACATGAGCGCCGAAGGAACGTACGAAATGTATGGAAAGATAAATGCACAATCGAGATACGCGAGCGCGCGCAAAGCGACGTCGCTGCACTGCCTTCAGCGCCTCCGAGTCCCGTTTTGCAAATCCTGGTTATCTATCTCGTCTCCGACATAGCAGCACCAGCGCGTGTGCGGATGATGAGGAACGCGGAGGCTAAGTTGGGCACTAACGATGCAGCATCTGGCGGGGCCTCGCCGCTTGAGTGCCCCGAATCGGAGTAGGAATCAACGCTGCGCGGTAAGTCGACGGAGTTCGCGACCTTAATTTGCTTTTGAGCGGCCCGGAGGGTCGACTGGACTATGGCAAGCTGTCGTCTTCCCGCTAGACTTGTGCACTATCCATATGGGTTGTTCGTGTAGTGTCGGCGGCCACATCTATTATAAGAGCTGCGCTATCACTACCCAGAGACATATGGTAGTGCATCACTCCATAAATAACCCGGGGGATGCCTAATATTAGTCCGAAGTACATACTTATATCGGCTACGCAGCACGCAGCGGCGTCGTGTGGGAAGGTCTCCAGCGCCGGAGCTGCGAGGGGTTTTCGTTCTTTGCCGTGCTATTTGCGAACCCTTCGGGACAGATCAAAATCGAATTGCCAATTCGCTAACGCTAATAATAATAATAATCTTGGACCATCAGTACGGCTGCTGAAGCAGGCGGGTGGCAGGCAAACCGTAAACATACTACTACATGCCTATTTCGAAGCTGTGGGGGAGGAAGAGGAAAAGTCATTTCGCAGTTTCGGCCGTCTGGTGTTTCTTCTCGCTCGCACTTGCACCACGTGTCCGGTCTGCCATTCATGACCACCGGCGGGCTGTACTGTCCCATGACTTAATTTTCATGCACAGGACTTGCAGAGGGAGGAGGGTTGTGTAGCAATAACGAGAGTTCAATCCAACAGCAAGGTTGCATAGTATTGGTATTTATAACCTGAGAGCTCCTGTTTTATCTCAGCTGAGCGTGAAAGCTCGGGACCACTTTATTAGCAACCGGCGCGCTCGCGTCGCGCACCATCACGATCGGGGACTATATATAAAAAGCGTCGAGTACTACGAATTGGTAGTACATTACAGTTAGTAATACTAGTGTTGAATTAACTTTCTTTCTGATCGCGCAGGGGGACAGGGTAGCATTGATATATTTAGTGTATTTGTATTCATATTCACATTCATACTTATATTTAGCCTTGTCCGGGTCCCGGGGAAGACCGACATAAGACACGTGATATTGGAACCGTTTTCCCCTCCCTAAACGCACGCACGTACGCACTGTGCACCCCGCAATGTAGAACGCAGTAATCAGTCGTGTTCGTCATGCCAAAAAGACGTACTGAGCGAGTTCTCGAAGACAGATCTGTGATCTGGTACCGCGCATCCGGCGGTGAAAGGCCCAAAAGGCAGCCCACCACCCGGCGCGCGTGCAAATCAAAGAAGCCCATTTTTGCCAGACTCAAGAGTCAGATCTGCAGCTGCAGCGACCAAAAACACGGCCACGTCAGTGCTAGCCTCGGACTCTGAAGTCCCGGATCACCCCTTCTCTCATTTTCTCGGCTTTTTTTCTTCACTGTCGTCTTCCCCCCTTGCGACGGGAGAAGAAAAAAATGGAGAAAAGAAGCTGTTGGGCTCCAGTCCCATCGTGATGGCGGCGCTTTTGGCGCTTTGGCTAGTGGCCAGGTGGCCCCCTGGGCACTCGCTCTTTTCGCTCTCTTCCTCTTTTCTTCCTCCGATCTCATCGCGCGGGGTTAGCACCCCCCCCATCTCGTCTCAGACCCAGCTCCGGACGCCACGCAAGCGCGCCCAACTCGTTCGCGCGTACCGAATTCGGACTCGTCACGCATGTAAAAATAAGGGTTGATCAGACATTTCAGGCAGGAGGCTCCGTCCGGGAAGCTGCCATCCAGGGGCTTGAGTCCTGGATGGCGGCAGCGGCGATCAGGGCGGGGGATTGTGCTATATTGCGTCGGTAGCCACGCACATTATTTTTTCTTTGGAGTCGAAGCGACCCACGATGCGCACTGGAAGGCGCCGCGAGCCTGGTAATGTAGCTGACTCACCGCGAAAGGGGGGCTGTGAGGGCCCGAGGGAAAAAAGGGACGTGTTGGGTGCGGAGAACGAACTTTTTCATGGATGTGCGTTGTATGCGCGTGCTTCTACTTCTCACGAGACGAATGAAGGGGCAGGTTCTGTGGACTCCTATCTGCAGTATCTGTGCATCTTGCTGCAAATCAGATACACGAGACGGGGGTTAGGTAGACACTCAGATCGCCGATCGCGTGGGTGGGATTGGGTCGCCACCCCCGGTTTTGCGCAATGACTCACACGGGGCCTGAGGGATGCGTTTCCATCGAGGGACCGTCCGTGCAGGACTGTGTGCACTGTGGTTAAGGGGGTGTAGGGTAAGAGGACGGGCCGTGAGCGATGAGAGCGCACGGAACGCGGGAAAGGCAGATCGGTGAAGCGCACCCCCACGGGCCGGCGAGCTGGTTACAGCAGCCCGTATATGCGTCTATGCCATCGCAAATTTATATGGGCGAACAGCGCTCGCGGTTGCGTTATCCCGCGCCGGGATTCCTCGGGTGGGGGATCAGCGCCGATGGCGGGCGTCAGCGGTGCAGCAGATACAGCAGCCGTGATAGAAAAGCAGGGAGGAAGGAGAAGAGGAGGGGAAGGACTCGAGGAGGCGGCGGCAAAGCCCCGGAGAGTTGATATTGATATATTGACCGTGGATGACGGTGGCAATTAAAAAACTGGCGGGGTCGGTACGTAGGGTCGTCCGACGCGTCTCTCGATCAGGCACGCCATGACAGAGATGATGTGCGTGGGGTGGCCACGACCACGCTGCGCGGTGACGTAGCGAGACGGGAGCGACGGGCGTGTGTAAGGGCGGACGCTAAGTTTGTCCTGCGAAGCTTGCGTGGCCTGCTCATCGTGGGCTCAATTGGAAATGTATTGATATTGGATTGCCACCGTTGTTGAGTGTGTCCGGCTCGGGTCGTCGTAAGCCTTGCAGAGAGGGCGGCAGGGGACGCGTGTGTACTGCGGAACTACACATCAAGAGCGCGTAGGAAGCGGGGCTTGGCGAGCACCGCCGCATCACACCAAACGGGGCCGAAGCGCTCACGCAGACGCGAGCCTAGAAAAATTCAGTTCATTTTTTTTCATAACGTTTGCGAGGTTGCGAACTGTTTCGTCTGCGGTGGGTGTGTCATGCCAAGCAGGACACGGGGCGTCTTACTAGGAGGTGGCACGGCAGCCGACCAACAGGCCAAGCCAGAAGAGAAGAGGGGCTATTGAGTCGTGGTGCTGCAAATAGGATGAAGCCTAGTGGTATAGGCGTTCGGACTGTTATCTGCAGGAAAGAGACCTGGCAATTTGACCTGAGGTACTTGCGCGGGCGATGTTTAGATGATGAGGGTACCGGAAGTGTGAATACCTGGCGGAAGAAGCCGAGCACGTGCAACCGGGAAGAGGCGGCGCACGTGGTCTGGACCACCCGCGGGAGACCCCGGCCACCGCAACTTGGTCTCCGCTCGACCTCTTCATAACGCCTCTCCCTTTCATCATCCGCCTACTTTCCTCCATACTCCTCCTCCCCCCCCTCCTCGTCGTCCGCAACAGCGAGCTCTGCCCTCCCCTCTGCTTTATTTCTTGCCCGCCTCGACTGCCGACGCCGACGAACGGCGCGATGACCGCTATGATGTCCCCGCCCGTGGGCAGCCATTTCATGCCCACCACCCACTCAGCGCCCGCGCCCCGCTCGGGCATCCTCCTCAACGCCTCCCCCTGCTCGTCCGCTCCCAATTCCCCTTTGCCTGCGCCATACCTACTCTCGCCTATTCCTTGCAACACAATTCCGTCGTCTCTTTCCTCTCACTCCTCTTCCGCCTCATCTACGTCGTCCACCGACGACGTTGCCTCCACTTCGGCAACTAGCTATGGTGGCACCCCCGCCTTGAATCCCCAGGCTACCCAGAACCAGCACAACAGCCGCAAGATCCGCTTCGCGCCTCTCCCCGAACCTCGTCGCGACGGTTACGACGACGATTTTCAGCTCCCTGGTAGCGCATTGTCGGAGATCGACAGTGCCGCCTCATCGCCAAGGCTAAATACTCTTCCCCCGCTTGCATTACCAAAAGTTATTCCGCCGACCCCCGCCCGTCCTTCCGTCCTTGATTCTAATCTGCTGAGCGTGTCGCAACCTGCTGGCTCCTGCTCCACTCTTGGACTCACCTTCGACGGCTGCGACCTGCCCGACAGCGGACAAGCCACTGAAACCAATACTGCCCCCAGCTCGGATTGCGGCACTGACGATACACAGACTGCCATTCCCGCTAAGAAGCCGCACAGCTGGGTGCGTCTCCTGCGCCTTACAAAACACGCGCCCTCTAGACAGGGCTCGGGTGCTTCCCGCTTACCAGACGAGTCCTCTGGCCTCAGTGGCCTTTTCCGCTCATCATCACGCGGATCTACCACATCTGTGTGCTCTCTCCGGGGCTTGTCTGCAAGCGATGCGAATGCGAGCACTTCAAGTCTCGGTCGCATACCCTCCCGTCGCAAGAGTGCGGGTGCAGAAAGCGCCGTAGTCCCCGCCTTTTCGTTCCGGGGCGGATTCTCGCTCAAACCTGTAATCAGTGAGGCGGGTACCTCTTCTTCGCCCAACGTTGCCGCAAAAAAGAATCCTGCATATGCGCGGGCACACGCAAGTGCTGGCTCAGCGCCGCCTTCAGTGCGCCGCGGCACGCGCCTGCTGAATGGACGTGTATATGGCGCACGAGGTGCGCTGGCTGCAAACCCATTTGCGACTGCGCGAGACACAGAACCAGAATTTGTCGAGTGGGGTCACGGCGGGATGGGTAGCGTGCGTGGTGCGCGTGCTGCTGGAAGCGAGGGTGCGTGGACCGCGCTACAGAGCAGCCGGACACTCAGTGTAGGCCACGTTGCGGATGGTGATCGACATGGAGACGATGATGACGGGAGCGGGATGGGTTGGGTGCGACGACGGAGGGAACAGCGGGAACGAGAGAAGAAGGAGAGCGACGAAAGGGAACAGCGAGAGAGAGCGAATGGAAGTGGGGAGGCCAATTCTGAAAAGAAGGGCTCTGAGTCGATGCAGGGGACGGCGTCTAGTAAGTCACTTACTACCGGGGCGGATGTGTCGGGACCGGTCGCCCCTGCAGATGCTAGCGAGGAGAAGGAGGTTCGGGACGAAGGCGAATCAGAGTTGAAAGCGGAAGAGCCTATGTCGAAAATGGAGAGTGTGGAGATGACAGGGATTTCTGTTGCCGAGTTAGCAGAACAGACGGAAAAACTGGAGCCAGAACATGTTTACACAGCTGTGACTGTGCCTGCATCGAAGCCGAAAGTGCATCATCACCATTCGCATTCATCGAATTCCGGACTCTCCGGGTCCGTGACCCCCGTGCATTTGGCGCTCTCCAGCGCATTCAACACTCCAATTACCAATCACAGTATGCAGGATCTAAGTGTGGACTCGGGTCTACTCGCTGTAGCTGCAAGTGTGATGGGGAATGAGGTCACGGGTGTGTCCACCCCCACGAGCGCCAGCACGTCGGGATCAAGCTTTGAAGATGATGACGAAGACGATGAAGAAACTCCTGGTAAAGAACGCGAAGATGAGGCGGACGAAGAAGATGATGAGGACGAAGACGAGGACACTGAAGGCGGGGAGGGCAACGTAAGTCTCGTTTCTTTTTCCTGTGGTTTTTCCCCCGACATATTCTGTCCTTGCATGAAGTGCTGCTTCAATCCGCAACCTCGCTCTTTTATCTTCGCTTTAATACTTTGTGCCTCATCGTTATACGGCCTGTTTTATTTGCTTTTGATGCGTGCGGCTTGCTGACGTTTTTTTCTCTATTATTTTTTGGTTATAGGATAAGACGCGCAAGACTGCCATTGGCGCAGGCGTTGAGAAAGTCTCGCGACACAAGGAATAAGCGTGGCCGCGGTATTACAAGCGCAGTCCATGTGAAGCGCGCGCTTCTCATGCCCGGTTGCTGGACGCACGTAAATATTAGTGCAGGACCTCCATGCGTAACCGGCCTCGTAAAGCCGGTGTGCATATCCCAGCCGCCCACTCGAATTCCCCACTCACTCCTCACCTTCGACTTCCTTGCTCATGCATTCTTATTTACCCGCATTCTGCATGTTCACCCGAATTCTCCTTTATCTTTTATCTCATTGACTCGTCTGGCCTGGCTAGCTGGGCTGAGCAGCTGCGCAGATGCGCGCCGAAGTCGCCTGTGCTTCTATGGTCTCATGACTATGCCCATGTCTCTTGTTTATGCCCATGGTGGTGTTAGGATGCCTTGGAATACGCTCAGCCACTCGGTTTATCTCTTCGGTCTCGCCTCGTTGTGCATAGCATCCATCATCCATCTGCTTGTTCATCCGCACATCCATCATCCATCAATTATCGTATCATATCATACCCATAATATGCACCAATCGGCAGGGAAAAACGTTGCATCCCCAAATTATTCGTTCTCGCCTCTTCCTATCATCCTCGCAATTAAATCCCATCTCTTTCTCTTCCATTCTACCTTCATTCGCCTGAGGTTCGTCTCGTTTTACTGTATATTATTATATCCATTCTACTTGTGATTCTAAATTTCACATCCCGTAGCGATATCTTCAACCCGCGCTCGTGCATGTATACAGACATGTGAACATTATTGTCCGTCTGGGCTCCTGTCCCATTACCCCTCCTACTCGCTCTCTCCTCGCTTCCTGTTTCTTTTTATTGTGTCGTGCTTTTGTCTTTTCCACTTTTCTCCATGTCGCCTCGTCTCGTTCTGGTTCTGTGTCGTCCTATTTCTGTCCTCGTCGTTATCTGTGCATAGTTAGTCGTGTTTCTTGCCTCATACCTCGCTTTCAAGTTGGTCCGGTCTGGTTTTCCCCTGTCTCGTCCCCTCTTCTCCTCATCTATTTGATAGTCCTTTGATGATATACGGTCATTCAAGTTGTTTTCGATACATCTCACTGTGTCCGACGGTTTGGTATTGCATATCACACGGTTTGGTGTTTGGCTTGCCTAGAATTCAGTCCTTGCGCCCACACTTCCTCGAACCTGCACCCTCGCGAGTCGCGACCCTGGGCCGGTTGTCCGCGAATGAATTGTCCGGTCGGAGTGCGGGACGATGTGAGTGGCTCGGCGAAGAGACGGCGATTCATCAGAGACCGCGTCGCGGCTGCTTGGCATTACATGTACTAGCAGTACTGCGCCAATACATATGTATACTGATACTGAATTGAAACTGAAGGCAGACTAGTACTTGGCACGTACTAGTTCAAGAAGCCCGGGCCAAGAAGGAGTGGGACTGCGATTTAAGTGGTTTGGGTGATTGTGTGCTTTAAATTAACGGTTAATTAACTAGCGCTGAGGAAAATAAGGGGGAGGGAAGAGGGGGGGGCTCTACTTCAGATACACGATAATACTAATTATATGCGGCGACGCCAGGACTCGCTCGGAGTAGCTGACTAAAAAAAGGGGTGTAGGCCGCCGAACGACCGCGTATGCACCCCAGAATCAATATCTGCACAGCACGCAGCAAAGTTGGTGGCTAGCTTCAGAGCGGATAGAACGGGCTCGAGATAGGGGAGAGGCGGGAGAAGGACGTCTAAACGTGTGTAATTGTAGCCATACAAACTTGGGGTGCGATGATGGACTCGGACGAGACTCGGAGTACTGCCTTATGCGGGTCGGGAGAACGACACTGCCTCTGTATATAGGGAATGCAATGTACATACATTAAGGCTCATTGCTGCGGGTAAAGTACAAACATGCGAGTAAGGAAAAAAGGACAGTGCGAGGCGATACATAATGAGGGTGGAGGTCCATTGGTTCGTAATTCGTATCCCGTGATTGGCAGGTGGTCCGCGCGGCCCCTGGAAAGACCCACAGGCTATTACTGCGAACGTTCGTCGCTCAGTTGGGAGGTACACAAACAGAAAAAGGAAGGACACGAAAGAAGAAAGAAGAACGGACAAGCACAGGGAGATAGGGGGCAAAGTGAGATCATGAACGAGGCGCGATGACGGCTGGATTCCGCTTGGGGTTAGGAAACCGGCGAAGCCAGTCGGGAACTAACCTCCCCTCCGTCATGCACACGGAGAGGACAACGAAGTCTAGTGCCTCAGCTGTATCGCGCAAAACGCGCAACCTCAGCCCGCACGCGCCGTGCTAGGCCGGCCGTGCGCAGCAATCCGATCTGCGTGCTCGGGACAGTGTACCCGACTGGCAGCCGCTCCTCGCCGAACCACTGCGCAATCCTATCGCGCGGAACGGCGCACGTCTCGAAATTTGATGAGGCGTGCGGCCCGCCGACATTGAGGCCAAGCGTCAGAATTATCAGCGCAACCTCTCCGCGCGTGATTTCCGCGTGGAAGGCGCCGAGCGGCCGATTAAGCGCGCGGTCGCGCAAAAAGCGTTCCTTCGCGAGGTCGAAAAACGAGAGTGTATCGGAGTTCGCTGAGGACTTTCCGCTAACGATCCCTTCGTTAAGAAGCCCGTTGAGACGTGCCGGGTCGGGCTCGGACGGGGCGAAAATTTCCCCTGGTTCGGCGTCCGCATGCCCAAGGGAGCCATCGTGTTCGATGCGTCCGTGTCGTGAGAGATCGTGCAGGCTGAGTTCAAGACGTGTGGAGAAGCCCGATCCGGTGAAGTGCCCGCACATCAGGAAGCCGCCAACGGTGAGCAGAAACGCGAGCGGAAGAGAAACATTGTACACCGTGCGCATCGCCTTTATGAGCACGAAGAAGGGGATGGAGTGGCCTGAATGCGGGCTAGTTGCGGACGCAGTCGAGAGCTTTTAATAAGTGAAAGTGGGAGAACCGTAGCAAAGGAAGACGTACATATAAGAGTGGTTCGCGAGTGAATTCAGAGCTGGGCACGGAGAACGAGAGTCGCCTTCTCGAGAAGGAATAAAAGGATGCAAGTCGAAGTTTGGAGGCGCAGACATGTTGATAAAAAAAAGTCTTAGGGGTGGACCGGAAGAAAGGTGGAGGAGAAAGATGCTGAGGAGTAGCGGGTTCCCACTCGTACTTATACTGCTGGAACTTTGCCGGATCACTGTGCCCAAGAGGTCAGCCACACCCAGAAGAAGACAATAGTTCTAATAATGTTCAGGGCGGCGTGAGCAATAACAGTACGAAGTGGGGCTGAGTGAACCACTTTGCCCGCCCATTGACTCAGAGGACAACTCACAGCCCTGGACCTCACTCGCTCCACACTGTGCGTAGTCTAGGTACAGAGTAATGTAGCGTGTATCTTTTGGATGCCTCATGTCCCAGGTGCGCTGTTCTATCTTAATCACCGTGACTAATCGAGAATAGACCGTTTAGAAACCGAGGCTGACAACCAGAGTCCCGCACAGCATCCGCAGAGTAAGTAAGAGAACAAAAATTCCTGAGGGCCGAAATTTCTTGGTTCACAGTGAAAAGAGTTGAGGGACAGTCAGGCGACACGGTGGCGTAAGACAAGTGCAAATTGCAACGCCTTTGTGGCTGCGGCATGACTCTTATGGTAATTATGCTATGTAAGCTATCTTACCTGGGTGGCGTCAAACATAGTGGCGTTAAAGGTTGCGGAAAATCATTCCAAATCAACTGCGCATTCTCCAATTGTTAGGACGTAGTTGCCAACGCTGTAAAATCAAGTATTTCCATATTAAAATTCCTTAGACGCTATTTACCAATCACTGGTCCAATGCAAACCAATATGCTGCCGTCCGTCACGATGCCATCCAATAAAATCGACGAACTTCTCAATCGCCCCTCTATCATTTCCTCCGCGAGCTGCCGTAAATAGTTTCTCGTATATGCCCTGATCCGTGTTAAGTTCGGAAAGTGAGTTCACCCTTCGACTTTTCCCAGTCATTCGGAAAATGTTCCATACCCATCCAGGAGCTCCTTAGGGACGCCCTTCTCAGTACCCCGGCCTACGCGATACATGTTTCCGAAGATGTCCATGATCATGCACGTCTCGCCCGAGGCTACTTTTTCGTGTATTGGGTCGAGCTTTCCTCCCTTCGGGATTCTTTTGCTGCGGGCAGCGATAAAGTCTTCCTCCGTTAAATAAGGCTTGTCGGTTATTTGGAGCAAGGCTTTCAGCAGCCCCTCGTCGGCGTTTGTCGGCGCGTACTTTTTGGTCGTGTCCTGGTGGACAAGGGAGTAATCATGCTCGATCACGTCGTGCCGTGCAAGCTTGTCGAGATCGACTGTAAGGCTCTTCGGGTCTCTGCAAAGCGTTACACCCGTACCAGCGAAAAACAACGCGAGGCCTTCGGAAACACCATAGACTTCATTGACCTTTCTAGTCAGGTCGAGTAACTTGATGTTCTTCCCATTATGCGCTCTGTGCAGGTAGCCACTAGCGTAGGCCATAAAGTGAAGAGCTCTGCTGGACGTATATATGCCCAGCGTTGGCGGGCGCATTGAGGGCGTGGCATGGAGAGCAAACTGCGGTCTTAAGAAGCAGAATCGTTGAGGGACGACCTGGTTTTCTCCGAGTGTTCTTTGGAAGGAGAGCGCGACATCGATTTCCTTTCTTTACTGTTCTTAACTCGAGCGTAAGAATTTATATCCAAGCTAAGTCCCCACACAATCTTCACTAGTCCGGGGTTGTTCGGTAGTAAGGAGGCATCAAGCGTGAACATCGAGTCCGGCCGCTAATCTTTACGGGGAGGCGCGGGTGGCAAGCCGAAGCCTTGTCTCCCCGCCAAAGAACCCCTAATGTCGAGTACGTTTTTTGCTTACTAGCTGAAGAAAATATTGGTCTGGTATGATTACCAGTATATATTGCTAAAGAAAAGCCCGTGAACGAACTGTTATTGATACGAACCAACTCACGTAGCGTATAAGACCAGATAAGCGCCTATAAGATTTGTGCTTCTTCGCCTTTCCAGCCGGGCCTAAGATTCGTCCTAAAGGCAAGGACAGGCGGAGAAGCCTCTGCCACAGCCCAGAAGCGTTCCATAACGGCCTCCTACGGTGAAGTTGCAGCTAGTTAGCATAGCAATGTGAATCTGACCAAGTGCGGTTAATATACTGCCGCCACGCGTCCTAACGTTGCGATCGCACTGAGGTGATTGAGTATCAATCAAAATTCGCATAAACGTTAACTAAAATTACACTAAAAATCCTAGATGCAGTTTCAATTTAGTGTACAATTGCTCAATCGTTAAGCGCCCTATGGTACGCGGTTAATCTAAAAGCGAAAAGGGAAGAAACGTGCATCAGTATCAGTATCACCGCGAGGCAATGGTGAGGGGAATGACACGCACATCTCTCTAATAGCCGCCTCTGCGTCTAGCGCCGCCTCAAACTCCTCCTCGGTCATCTCGATTTCAGAATACCGCGCCTTCTCTACAGCCTCTGTGTATATTCGGAAATGCGCTTCTCCCTGTGCGTCGGCGCTCACGAGGGGCATAATGTGCCGGAGGTGCCGCGCGAGGGAAACGTGAGGAGAAAGGGGAGGCATGGACGGGATAACTTTCCGCGCTGCATCATCTGCAGTGCAAGGTGTCAGTGGTGCTGAGAAGAAGGGGGCGCCAAGTAAGTGGAAAGTGAGACAGGGGGCTCACCGATATTTGGGACGGTGTCGAGGATTGCCACACGGAAGCGCACTCCCTCGTATATGGTCCCTGTGCAATGTCTCAGCACCGCAGAGCAGGTGGAGTGGAACAAGGTTGTGTACCTGGGGTCCCCCATCCGTCACGCCGGGCGACCCTTGGCTGCGCAGCGTATGCAATGGCGCATGATCGGAGGAGCTCCTCTTCAATGAAGATGTGAACGGCCTGTAGATTATTGCAGCCAAACGTTGCAGATGGGTGGAATGAGCGCTAGTTGAGCAGAAATACAGGATATTGTGCGAACCTTTGGCAAGTCTCTTTTACCAATCGCAACTCTGCCAATCGGAATCCTCGCCA
>JAKOPK010000149.1:36713-62389 GCA_024195185.1 Coniferiporia weirii
CTGTCTCCGCTGCGTCACGGAAGTACTGGTCCAAGAAGCTCGGCGCAGAGAGCTGCACATACCGCACGAACGCCTCCTCCGGCGGACTCTCAATCTCCCAGTCCGGCCGATCTCCCTCTGCGGTTAGGACTGCCAGCGCATACACCTCGCGCTCCTGTCGTGATGGATACTTATCCTCCTCCTCCAGTAGGGTCTGATATTGGTTGATGTAACTATAAACCAATAAGTTGTGTATCCAACGAATGGAAGCGAAAAGGAACCTTTACCCCTTGTATTGTCTGAGCTCGTCGTCCGAGACCTCCGGGTTCATGAGCTGCTTCGCAATATACTCCGTCGATACCTTTTCGCCCGGCTCCACCTCGTACTTTGTCTGCTTGGTCTCGGCCTTGTTCACCGCCTTCCTCATTGATTTGTGAAGACTCGAGGAAGGCTGTGCGCCCATCCAGCGACGAACACCCTGCATAAGACTAATAACGCGTGAGTTTAGACTTCAGAAAGGAAAAACAAATAGGGCATCACTGTACCCGGGCTGTATCATTCTCTGGGGATCAAACGGACTATGATCAACATCCTTTGCCGTCTTTCTGAAACAAAAGCAAACTACGTCAGGCGGCATGCCGGAAAGGAGCCAAGTCTGCTCACCCAGGTAGCTTCAGCGTGCTATTCATAGAGTACGCGAAGTGTTTTCCGAGACTCGTGAACAGCAGCGGTCTGTAATATTCAATCCAGAAATCCGCGCGGTGTTCCGCAAACTCCCGCAGACCCTGCTCGCATTCTTCCAGACGATACGCCGGTTCGAGGTTCGCAGGATCATACCACATGCGGTAGCCACCACGGCGTGGAGGCGAAGAAACCGTCTTCTCTGCCTGTACACCGAGGAAAATGTTGATTGAAGCCTGCTTGTCGGCGTCCAGCACGGCATTTGTATAAAAGCGGCGTATATTTTCGATGATGTCTCGAGAATGGCTATTCCAGTGCGGCATACGACGGTACGTCTCGACGCGATTGACGAGTGCACTGCCGGTGTACTGCAATGCAATAGTATCCCCGTGGTCATGATACATCTCCGTCAGCATGTTCACCGCATCCGAATCAAAGGAAAGGTTCGGACTGTCGACGACACCCAAAGCATACAGCTGGTGTCCGAGCACACGCTTCCCGAACACGAATTGTGCAGCGTTCGTGCGGTCTAGGCAATCAACGCAGTTCGTGCGACAGATTCCGTTCTGTAGAGAGATTGTCGAGCGGTATGGAACGGAAGAATCATTGCGCATTAAATGAGACACAGGCTCGGGTCCGGAATGAAAGAAACCCGTAGTTTGGATTGCCTCTTCAGCTATGTCTTCCAAATAGCTGATAACATCTTGCGTCTTCCTGAAAGCAATGTCAACGCTCTCCGGCTTAAAAAATGGTGATCTAAACTCACTCTTTATAGGCTCGCGACATGTCCCACGCACGGTAAATCATCTTTTTCCCCTCTGGTAAAGACTGATTAAGATACCCGACGCACTGCGTGTATTCATCCAATAGTTTGCTTTCACGCGGAACAGGCTCGCGACGCTTAATTAGGTTGAGAATTATAATTGGGGTGCCGTATCGCTTGAAAAGATCATTGAAGTGTAATGATGCAGGCGTGAAAAAAGGGTCAACGACACTGACTATGCGCCGTAAGTGCGAGGTATAGCCCAAACTATGAGACACTTACTGTCAATAGGCGGTTTCGGTGTCATCGCGTTCGTCTCCTGTGTCCAATATATGGGGATGCTGCCTCGATACTTTCGCAATCATTTGTAAGCGATCAGTCCCATCAAACAAAACATATGAATTCACCTGAACATAACTCGTGTAATACGGACTCGGTGCACGGCGAGCCCGGGGCTCGTCGTTCTCGGCAAAATCCCGTGGCGCAGGATAATAAAATGACGTCGTCAGTGCCTCGGATACGATCTGCTCCGTTTCTACTTCATTCGCAACGTTTCCCTCGTCATTAACACCACGTTTGAGATACCGTACCCCTGCATAATGACGTGATCGACGCGCAATTAGTGTAATGAATACAACGCGGCCAAGGACAGTTAGCTCTGATAAAAAACGAATTAAATTACGCGTCAGTAAGCTGATGTAACCGAACGCCTTACTGGCTTGGTCAACATGGCCATGCACTAGGGGAAGGATCCAGTGCGACTTGATGGGTCCCTCTTCACGATCCGCAAAAGGCGCTGTAAGTATATGGTAATTCCATGCGAAGCGATCATTGAACATCCATTTATCAGATATCTCAGCCGGAACAGGTTTTGTCAGGTTGTGCTGGAGAGTTGACGTCAGATCGTACGTGTAACTGCGCAGATATTAATGTAGGCAATACACAAAGAAATAATATCCAATAACGTACCTGAAGTAGAAATTCTTGGACATGTCGACTTGTTTGAATATATTCATGAGGCGCTGCTCCTCCGCCGGCTTTTCCACCCTCTGGTTGAAGCAGACCGGTATCATCTCGGTGTCTTCACAATGGTAAAGATAGTGCCCGCCGAGCAGCGCGACGACCGAGCGCTTGGAGATAACGACCATGTACCAGCCAGCCGTGAACCTGATAAAACCTATTTCGCAAGTTAGTATGATTTCTGCTCCACTGTCCCTGTACAAGTATCAATCCTTCGTACCCGCTATCCCAAATATCACTCTCGCCTTCCCAAGTCCACCGCTCGCCCTGTTCCCATCCTCCAGCATCTTCAGCAAGCCACTCATCTGTTTCCCCGTGTATACCGCATCGTCCTCATGCACGACGAGCTCCTCCTGCGCCGTGCGGTCGATCTTCATGATACGGTGGCGCGAATCAGACGTGTTCGACGCGACGACATAGAAGCGCGTGCGGCTCTCGTATAGGATGAATTTATTCAGCGCCAGCGGTCCCTTCTGGTTCTGGCGCGGCGGAACATAGGAAAGGGACGGCCGCGGACCGCCCGTCGGCGTCGTGCTGGGCTTGCGCGAGTTGCGCGAGGCGAGGGACGGGGTTGTTTCTTTCCTCGGTGACGGTGGGACCGAGGTAGAGGTAATTATCGGGCTGACTCCTGTGCTAGTCAGACCCGGCGGAATTTCCGGGATAAGCAGAACACCAGGTTTATCTGTGAGCTCTTCGGACTCCATGTGTCCTTTTCTGCACTGGGGACTATCGAGACTCGTGCATGTGTTCGTCAGGGATGGGCAGTCGGTTCAGGACAAGTCAGTAATTGGCCACAGAGCAACGTTTATGGAATTTTGTCCGACGAGCGCTCTCGGCGTAGATGAGGATGTATGTACTGCAGTAGCAGTTGGTTCCAAGCAGTGCGCACGTTAACTTGCCAGCGTCATTCGGTCGGCACGTGCTTGCAAGCCGCGACGCGTCAAGCTCCGAGTCTCAACGCGACAAATTCAGCCGCAAACCTAATACTTACTGCTGGTGTCAGGAGTCGCTGCTCTCTTCTGGAACTCGTCCGGACGGATGGTACATAAGACGGACCAATAGTTCAAAGTAAAATACTACTGTAATACAGACACAATTGAATTTCTAACTACATTTATTATTTCTGCGGACATCGGCGGGGTGCATACAAATCTAAAAGAAACCTGAACAAAAAGATCCAAAATCTGACTAACGATAAAATGGATAGTGTTTGTCCATGAAAAGAGAATAAATCTAAATGTATACTTATGCCAGCTGGTAGAGTTTCATCGTGCCGAATCATGCCGCAAGTCCTACACCATATACACCGTCTTCAGGCCCTTCCGTCAAAGGCACCGAACTGTCAATGCCCCCATTCTCAGAGTCTCCGTCAGGCCCAGGAGCGCGTTGCACTTTCCATTTCTCGAAGCTTTCCAATTTCCGGGTTTGTATCGTTCTCCATGCCTCGAATCCCGACAGCCCAGAAACGGATAGCAGAGCCATCATAGAATTCTCGGAAACCCTGCCAGATAGTCGTCTCGCTCCACTCCGCAACGATGGAGACACAGCAACGATGCTATTGTTTGACAGTGACGGAGGTGAGAGCTGAGTGTTGGTGATTAAGGACAGAGGGGAACGTGAGCTCAAAGAAGCTTTATCACTCGTAGGAAGATGAGATGAGCTTTTGGCAGTCAGCAACACCGACGGTGGGGGTGATGGGGACACAAGCAAAGGGGAAGGTGATGCGAAGACCGCGATGCTTCGATTCGTTGGGCCAGAAGAAGCTACGGTTAAGGCCGAAAGACGGACGTCCAATGAAGGACCCGCTTGAGTTGGCGCTCCAGTGCCCCTGGTAGGCACTGGGGACTCCAAATGTACATTCAAAGCCAAATTCGGAGATGATGAAGACTCAGCATCAGAGAGAGTGAGCTCAGGCACGACAGGTTCCTTCGCGCCCGACACACCGACGCTGGGGTCGTTCGCCGTCCTTAAGTCCGCAGGGTGTGATTCAGCAAGTACTCCTTTCACAGCCTCAGAATATAATTTTCGGGGCTTCTGATCCTTAACGCAAATTGTATTCATAGAACCAGAAAACTCGTGACCCAGCAGAAGCCAACTACAAGGTACCGATGTCGCATCGGATTGTGTCGCGTAAGGTGACAAAGACATCGCCGAGGGGTCCACAAGACCAGCCAATTCAGAGCTAGGATCAGAACATTGAAAAGAGACTGGATTGAAGTCAATCGATTGTGTCCCGGTAATCGCCTCAGTCGATGATCGGAACTTGTCCGTTCCGTTACTAGTCTGGCAGGTTACGACATTGTTGTACAGCACAGAAGTGAGGTTGTCTTTGCCAGTCAATTCGATACCGCTCGGATCAGTCAGCCCAATGATCTTCGAACTCGTGATTTTCATAGGTTCTTTGTCGTCAAAGCTATTCAGTGTACCGTAAATGGCAGAGTCCGTGGCCGACAGCTCGCCGTCATTCACGTTGTAAGCTCCGCTGACTAGCTCCGGGGATCCAGAAAGAGCGGCTTCGACATCGACCGAAGAATGCTCTCCATTGAGTGGCTCAGTCTGAACATCTTCAGCCAATGACAGATCCGAGTCCTTCGCTGAGCCGCTAGACCACTGGGAGCGGTGTCAATAAATCACGAAATAGACAATAACGAAACCCACTGAATGAGCATGCTCCCTGTTCGAAAACTCGGAATTGAATTCGCAAGAGCTCGAAGGTTTGCGTGTAAAAGGTAAGGTGTCTGTGCGGATATTCTCCCCCTATTGGGATGTAAGCATGCCGTGCGTCGGATTATAATAACACTTACGACCAGTAACAGCATGTCGAGGGTAAAACGCGTCGGAAGGGCGCTCAGGCTCTTTCCAACAGCCGAGACAGCGGCCTTCAACATCGTTCCATAAACGTAGATCTATACATGTCTCAAATGAATTTGCTTTTCGTCAGCTAAAAGAGTAAATCATACGGAGTTCCGGGCACTTCCACATGCAGACCTGACGTAAGAGATTTGAATCAGGGCAGCGGCAGAGAAAAACGCTATATCGTGCGCGAGGCTGCCCACACCAAGCAATGCTGCAATTAGCAGAGACACCAGCAACTGTAAAATTCACGGACATCAGCCCCATCCGCGAAAAGCTATCAGCTTCCGACGTACACATTGCACACTTTCCAGATCGTGCTGCAGAGCTGCAGACTCAAGGGCCTTCGTAGAAAGCCGAAGGGAAAACGTAAAAATAGGCTCACTAAAATAAACTCGGCACTCACATGAAGCAACTGGGTTGCAGTTACTCGTGGCTATTTTCTAGCGATTGAGTCGAGCATGGCAGAACATGACAAACCGGGTAACCTACCTCATTAACAACGGATGCGATTAATTTCAAAATGTCTCTCGATTTAACCAGGGCGAAACAAGCCAAAACCGTCTTTGAGCAATCAATGCGTGAGCACTCAACGGATCCAAACATGCAGACCTGCTCACAAGAACAGGGGCGTTGGTCGCATTGGGGATGAAAGCATCAAAATGCGATTTCATTGGCTGCAGGTGAGCTTTGGGCTCAGCCAATAATTTCGCGAAGGCTAGTTCCATGGGACCATAAGCGAAATTCAAAATCCGGGCAGTCCCGATAGTGCCAGCAGTCGCACCTGGGTCCAATGCTTCTCCGCCAGCACAGCTAGGTGAAAAGCAGCGGGAGCCACTGTTTACGGCCGATTAACATTGCTCGCTTTGGAGGAATCCCCAACATACCCGAACGGGGAGGAAACCGCGCCGGACTCCGAGGACCGAGTAGCAAGGTCTACAGCGACTGGACGCTCCGCGGGAGCTGCACCGAGCTCGGGGCTCTCCGAACGTGGGCCCGGGCCGTCGACAAGCCGGTCAACGGGATCCACGTTAGCGATGTCCACCGCTTCTGGTACGCCACCAAGGCAATGGAACGCAGAAAAGAGCGGGCCGTGGCAGGCAGAGCGGGTAGGGTCGTCGATCGGGGTCAAATTTCGCTTCGAGTCCGCGAGTGGCGCTATGTCGGGATTGGTGGGCAACAACAGAACGGTGGCGAGGACTCCGGAAGTGTCCGGGACGACACTATTGAAGCCATTGGTGAAACCCTGTAGGAAGCTGCCGCATCTGTGTGCAATGCTGTTGGGTAAACGCGGTATCAACGCATATCTGTCGGCTAGGCGGAGGCCCTTGATGAACCCTAGAGCCGTTACGAGCGTGAACGCGAGCTCTACGAATTGGGCAAAGAGCAGCATGGTGCTCGCCGAACCGCGCAGGGGCCAAATGAAAAATGAATGAATGAAAAAAGAAGGGGGAGGCTACAGACGTTCGCAAATAGACAATGCAAGATGGTGGTGGGTGGCAATAGATAACAAGCGAACTGAGGAAAACAACCGCGTTGGAGCGGTTTACGGCGTGACGCATGTCGTGACCAGTGTGAGCACGACGCGTTCTGGACGCGTCGGTGGCGGGTGATGCGCGTCCCTACCCGTTTTGGAACCCGCAGCATGTCCATACTAACTTCATACACAGCCCCCCAGGAACACGCACGACATATTAATTAGCGCCTGGGCCAGTGTACCCCCTTTCGCTGTAGAAGATCCAGTACATTGTCCCCCTGCACAGTAATATTAACGATCCCCTTTCCCCTTTTTGAACGGCTTCCAAATCGACTCTTCGACCGGAGATGTTGGTGTTACCTGCCCGCAACCGCGCCTGCGGCCTAGTTGCCTAGGAATCACGCCGATGCCGAACACGCAGCGCAAACTATTCAACCGCCTTAATTGCCTCAACACAAGGAACTGACAGGCTCTATTTTCTACCAAGAAATATTAGCCCGACGCAACGCACACTAATATACACAAGAAAGGAATGCAGGGGGGGTAAAAATTATGTAGACCCCTGGCATCAATATGACAACCGCCGATCTCCCATCCTGATCGTCCGATGCAGCACGGCCGGCGGCCGATTCAGTATACTGCTCCGAGTCGTGACTGTCTGTGCAAGGGCATGTCCGTCGCTCCCGCTTTTATGCGCGTAGACCCGCACGCCCGAATGCTCCGGCAGCGTTGAGTCCGTCGTCGGTGTCAGCTCCGTAGCCGCGTCTGTGTCGTCCTGTAGGTCGATTTCGCTGGTAAGCTGACGACGTGAAACGGGGGTTTGAGAAATTTGATAGAAGAAAGGGTAAGGGCGCTTGGAAAAAGCTACAAAAGGCGGTGTTACTCACATGAACCCGGAACTCTGCGCGTACGTCGGTTATCCAGTATTTGGTCATACCCGCCGAAGGAGTGATAGGAGCGGCGCGTCTTAGGTCCGCGCTTCCATTACTTCGTATCCTCAGTACAGCCAATTCAAAGCGCGGGGATGTCGGGGCGAACTCACAGAATTACAAATAGAGATATCACGTATAGCTTGCCAAGTATTGATTGGCAAAATACATCCCACAAATTCTCCATAGACTTGAAAAGATAATGGTCAGAAGGTATAAGTCAGCGGAGGATAGGAACCCGGACAGACCATGCTTATGTAGACAATGCAAGCGGCTATTGCACAGGCACACGGTGGGACAGCCGCTTCCCACATCATTCGACTGAGTCGAGCAAGGATCTACCATTTGGTACGTGTAATTAGAATTTCTTTGCGGTTTACCAAAGAAAACGCACTTTGTCCAACCTTCTTGACACGACCTGGGATTTTGCGCGAATAAGGAACCACAGCACTAAAAAAGAGTTCAACAATAAAGAGGGCGGAGTCTAAGTGGACTTACTAAGGACTGTGATTAATATGTCCAAAGCTGTAGGGCTTCTCAGCAAAGAGCTTTTTGGGGGTAAGCGCAAGGAACTCACTAGCGGTAATTATGAAGGCGGACATGTCTGTTTGACAAATGACAATTCTTAGCACAGGAATAAACTGGAGTCGGCTAGGGAAACGCCACATACATCCCCGCTATTGCCAAAAATTACGTCAGGGAAAATCAAATACGTCGGAGAAAGCACTTACTGGAGATTCGACATCAGTGGATATTAACGTAGTCAGAGGGAGTTTGAATGCGTAGAAAATGTCCGCAGTAATGTAAACGTTGATGCCGACACTCGCTAGTAAAAGCGAAGCCAAAGGGACCTTCCGAATCCAATGAGTTATCCGGATATGTGCGTGCGGTCGGTAGCCTTACGAGAATTATCCATCGCCGTTGCATAACCTGCGGAGCAACAATCGAGATTCAATTCACAACGCGAAGCGAGGCGAAAATATATAAGAAATTGACGAACATTCCAACATCGATATATCAGGAAGGCCTGAAACGGAGCCGCCATCGCGCAATTCTGTAGCAAGAGTGAGAGGCCACATGCAAATACTCAGAGGGAGTGCAAATACCAGTGCGGGCTGTATTCGATCAGGCCACTCTAGAAAAACAACGCCCTCCTAGAAGATTGATAAGATCAGAGAAATTAGCGCGGAGCACTGGCAAGCGGTCATACCCAATTCCCGAAGCCCAGCACCACCACTCGCCATGTATTGTAAATCGCGATACACGTCTGGAACCTATCCAGGAGTAAATGGGGGAGAAGCGGAAAAGTCAAGCTCGCAGCTCAGTGTACGTGGATCAGGGGGAAAGCGCACAACGCAACAATGGATACGAAAGCCGCGAGGAGCTTGATTATTCCAGGTTCACCGGACGAACGGGACCAGAAGCGGACAGACTGGTTGATGAGTATGCCGGTCTCGATGCTCTGCACAATCGCGCCCGCGACGTTGGGCCCGACGAACTGCGCGGGATGTTTTGAGACGTTCTGCGGGAGGAAGACGGTCCACGGGCTGGACATCTGTGTTCGGTATGACGGAATTCAGGAGGATTGACGGCCAGCCGGAATCATCTGCGGGAGGAGGTGCGCGATGTGCCTGTGCGTGTAGATGTCGTCGCCGCGCGCAAGTGGACTGTGTCGGGGAAGATAAGGAAGGGGGGAAGAGAGAAAGCTGAGAGCGGCCGAAGGCGGCGTAAGGAGAGCGAAGAAGGGACAGGACGGGCGTGACAGCTCTATGTATAAAATGCATTCACCCCGGTACATACAAACACGCTATGCCGTTTCGACCTGAATTAAAGAACTGAAGGGGCCGGAATATGTAATCCTATAATATCCGACGTTCGCTTGTCGCGGAGTCGACGCGGAGGCCAAGTATATCGATTTTATTTATATTCACTTCCAGGTCGCCTTCGCGCCGATCACCAAGCTCTCCCACGCGCCACAGCCCGGCCGGGACGGCCGCCCACAGCCCGACTCTTGCGGCTTGCCAGACCGCACACCCCTCCATGCACCATGTCGTCCTCTCGCGACGCAGACCAGATCGAGTCACAAAATGACCAGCGTCTTGACGACCTCCACGCAAAGATCAGGACACTGCGCGGCGTAAGTCCGCATCTCCTCTCCCGCTCCTGCCGCTCCTGCACGCCATGCGCGCCAACTCAACTCCCCGATTATTGCTAGGTAACCACGGACATATACCAAGACGTCGAGCGCCAACACTTGACCCTCGACGAAACGGTGTGTGCGCTTCTCCATTCGTGCGACTCGCGCAACACGGGAAAAGCTGACCCGGGTCTTCTTTGAAACAGTCGAATGCGTTCACGTCATTCGGTTCTTCGTTATCGCAGTCTTCGCAGCGTGCAGCGCGCGCGTTCGGACTCTCAGGCGGCGTCAAACAGTGGAGAAACATCCTATACTGCGTCGGCATTGTCGTCGGCCTCTGGTTAACTTGGCGGATCGTAAGCTGGTGGATAGGTCCCTGAGAGTATGGTTTTACATTGCCACACTTTTCTCACTTCGTGTACACACGCTTCCCCTCCTTATCTTCTTCGATTGGAATTTGAGCCACTTATACCCCCGAACTCACGTCTCTGCAATTACGAAAAAGACGTTTTAAAGGCCGAGCTCGCCTCGCAACCCAAATCAAAGTCCGATTGTCCCGCATAGGTATACTTAAAAGCCAAATTACAACAACAGATAACCATACGACCCATTAATTACGAATGAAAAGAAAACAAATGGCGAACCAGGCCAGGACGGTGATTGGCAAGAAGCTACACCTGCAAGAAGTCAGTCCTTTCGGAGTTCCCGTCGTGTCGCCGGCGCTTTGCACTATTACTTCGCTCAAGGCTGATGCCGTTCCCAAGCCAGCCGAGAAGATTGTCGGCCGGGCGTTTCGGCCGCTTGGGTGGCTCATCGGCCTGCGCTGCGGCGGCAGGTGCTGGTGTGTTTGCGTGGTTGGCGCGGAGCGGGGTCGGCTGGGGGAGGGGCCGAGAGGCGGATTGGGCTGGTACGGGGAGGGGGCGAGAGACAGGCTGGGTCCCTAATCCCGCGGGTTGAGGGATCTGCGCGTGAGGTCGGGTGCCTAACTGGCTTGTGGGATCAAGTGTGCGCATCTGGAGATCAGTCTGCGAGGTCTTCTGCCCGTGCGACTTGAGCAGATGCGTCGTGCTTGCAGCGGTGAGTATGGTAGTGCCCCCTTGGCTGAATGCGCTCCACGGACTGCGTCGGCCATCGTGCAATTGTTCATTTGCAGACGCCGGATTACGATAGAAAGGGTCTGCACCGGACGGTGATTGCGTGTCGTATACACTGGGCTCGGCGCGCTCGGGATACAGTGGTGGGGAGAGCAATGAGCCCGACGGTGCCGGCGCCAGCTTGTAGTCGAACGTGGCACCATTGCCCGGTGCCACCCAAGCACGCTTACGACGTATAACGTAGAAGCCGAGGCCTATGATGAATACGACGCCTAGAATCGTACCGAATGTAATGGAGAGAGCAAGCGCCGGCTCAGAGCTTGATGAACGGGAGGACCTAGATGCGATTCCGGAAGTGGAGATAAAACGGGAAGGAGTAGTAGAAGCGAAGGTCAGGGATGATGCGGGGATCAAAAATAAGGGACGTCCTTACGGAGAGCTGGGATTTATCGCGCTCCCTGTTGATGAAGATGATGCGGATGCTGAACCAGATAAACTGAAGCGAAAGTCGGATTTGAAAAAATCAGAGCGCCGAGCATGTGGCACGTAGCAGAAAAAAAACCCACGCAAGAAGCCACGGAGGGGTCATAGTTAGCGAAGCTGTCCGAGAAGAGGTTGTGGGAGCTGCAGAAGGCCCACTACTGTTACTAGTACATCATGGAAAAGAGTGGAGCATAGAAGGTCAATATCCCAAGATCCTCGACGATAATAGCGACGATGAGAAGAAAGGATTGATTTGACACATACCCGTTGTTCTCATCTATGGTGATCGTTATATAGTCTAGATCCAACCATTGACCCCCCGAAACGGCATGCGATGTGAGGGATACAAAGTGGTCCCCCGAACCATTAAAGGAGTATGCGAACAGAGGCTCCTGATATTGCGTTTCTTCCGCCATAGCGGAGTAGAAGATGATGAAGTTGTCGAATTGCACGCTGTAATTTGCCTGCATTGGGTTAATCAACGAAGGGTGCGCCGACTCGAAAATAGCGGGGCACGAACGTGTTCGGGGCCCTTAGTTCCATAGATATAGATGGCAGAACCTGTCCGACTTATCCGTCAGAAGTATCCATTGCGTGCGTGGGAGGGGCGGGACGCACCGGTGAATGTCAAGTTAGCAGACGAGCCGTTCGCCTGGGCACTATGGTAAGTGGACTGGAAGAAGTGGTCGACATCGGGGTCGTCGTCAGACTGAGTCGCCCAGTCGTCCGAATAAATAATATCAAGCGAGGTGTCGTCGATGGTGAGGTTCGTCGCCATCGTTGGGGTCGTCAGAGAGACATGCAGTTGGTGCTAGGTAGCGGAGGCGCGATTAGGAGGAAAGCAAAGGGAGGTGCGCCAGGACAAACGAGTGACAGCGAATGAGGGAACGGTGAGAAGGGGTATCGGTGAGGAGGGCCGGGGGATATTTAATAGGACGCATCATTTTTGCAAGTAGGCGAAGGATCAAGGCTTGATGCCGGTGCAGATGCTGTAACTTCTTGAGCAGTACTGACGGGGTCAATTTCACGTGCCGAATGATCGACGTGATCTGAGCCGCGGCGCCCTGCCAAGGTACCCAATTCCAGCCCCCGGCCCCGGCCGCGACGCAATACATTGGAATTGTATTTCCGCCGGGATGGTCAGTTCCAAGTAAATTAAGCCCCGCACGCAGCGTAGCTTAATCAACCGAGATGAAGCGTACACCCGCAGACAAGGCCAAGACTCCCTACGCTTTGGAGATGCCAACAGCGCACAGCCGAAAAGCGGCGAATCCTGATGTCGATCGGCGCGATGGGCCCCCCACAACCACAATACAGAACAGCCATTGTCAGCATATATCATGATACAGTGCACACCAGAAGCATGCACGGAACCATCTCAGGGGATCAAATTCATATCCGGACAACGCTGACAGGAGTTGCGGACACGTCGATAGATCGATGCAGAAACGGTTACGCCACGGTCGTATCCATTTCCTTTGTTAAATATTAGACCAATAATACAAAAGCCTTTACATCATCCTTAGTTTCCGCATGAACAATACAAACACGCTACACCTTCTTTCTTTATAGTCCATTCCACTCGAACGTGCTGGCTCTCTCGAGCACGAGCGGTGCTTTCAGCGGGAGCCTATCTGACGCCGGACCGACGAGGACGCCATATTCGCCACTGTCAATCGTCCAGGAACCGATGCGATCCTCCCAATAGCTGACCGCGTACTTGTCAAGTGTGATCTTGACCGCGCGTGTCTCCCCGGGCTGGATGTCCTTCACCTTCTTGAATGCCTTCAGCGCAAGCGGCACCTGTGTGAGCTCGGACGTCTTCGGATACGAGACATAAACTTGCACAGTCTCGCTGCCGGCAACAGCGCTTGTGTTTTTGACTGTCAAGGATACGGTGATGGACAGGTCCTTTTTAGCGTCAACAGAGATGACCTCGGCCTTGGAGACGCTGAGGCCCGAGTACTCGAAAGAGGAGTATGAAAGGCCGTGACTGAGAGGAGGCGTCAAGAGAATGAATCTACCAAGAAGATGTGCCACTCACCCGAAGGCCCACAAAGGCTCAATCTTGATATGTTGATAGTGTTTGTAGCCCTTTAAAGGAAATAAAGTGAGCGAAAAATCTTCTCAACACATAAATTAATATACTCACAACGAACAAATCCTCCGAGTAGAGCACTTGGCCGTGCTCTGAGTGGAAGTGGCCGTGCGAAGGGACATCTTCGAGACGCTTGGGGAATGTAAGCGACATCTTCCCCGAAGGGTTGACTTTGCCAAACAGGACGTCCGCGATCGCGTCACCAGTTGAGTTACCGAGGTACCATGAGTGTACAACGGTCGGGACGGAGTCAGCCCAGGGCATGGTAATGGCGGAACCCTGGTTGATGGTATAAGTGAGCATGCGTGTCAACTCCAGTCTTATGTATACGGACCGACTGCGTAACAACGACGGTCCTCTTGTTCGCCGCAGTGACCTTCGAAACCAGCTCGTCCGTCCTGCCCGCAAGACTGAGCGTCGTCCTGTCGTAACCTTCCGACTCCCAGTCGCTGTTCAGTCCAACAACGACGATCGCGACGTCCGCCTCCGATGCAAGCTTCACGGCGAGTGCCATGTCCTCATCCGGGTTCACCACAGGCGCGCCGGCGAGCCGTACACCCGGATTGCTGTCCATGAGCACCTCGTCCTCGTCTCCATCCGCAGGACCACCCACGTTTACGTAGTGCACGTGGATCTCATGCTGTACACCGGCCTTGAGGTGGACGGTGCCCTTCTCTTCTTCCGAGCCCGAGCTGAAGAACGCCTCGCCGCGACGCTGGCGTGTCCAGTTGTCGATCACAAGTTTTCCATCGACGTACAACTGAATATATAACGAACCATATTTTAGTAGGAAATTCTATCAACTATAGGAAGAGCGAGGTCCTCACCTTCGCACGTCCAGCGACAGTCAGACCAAATTCGTACTCCATGTCAACAGGTCTGGGCTTGAGCAGACCGCGGAGGTGCAGGGTAAAGTGCGAAGTGAGGCCTTTCGGCTTGTCGATGGAAATGAATGCGTTGGTTTCGTCGATGACTTGCGTCTTGACCGGCTCGCCGACAGCAGTTAATCCGTCTGGTCCGTTAGAGTACCATGTACCAATCCAGCCCTTCTCGCCATCTTTGGTTACAAGCTCATAGTCGAGCGACGGCAGGGTCTTGGTGGCTTGAAGCGAGGACTTAAGATGGTGTCGGAAATAATCGTAAGGAAAAATCCGCACCTCTGGCACCCTCGGTGTACGTGACTTCGACATCCTTACCGAGAGCATTGACGATACCGTCGTAGGGCGAAATGAAGTACGAGGGCTTGAGCGACGCAGAACCACCTCCTGAAAGGACGAGCGCTTTGGCGTTGCCACCAAGGATCGCAACCTTCTTAAGTTCTGTAGTCTTGAGCGGCAGGATGTTCCCCTCGTTTTTTAGCAAGACAATAGACTCCGCAGCCACCTTGCGCATGAGCGCAATATCCTCTTCACTTTCGTGGGTGCGCTCTGCCCCGTCGCCATCCAGAACCTGATCGTGAATGGGTTACTCTACCCGCACGAAAGGCTGGGAATGATGTAGACATACATCGGGAGCGCCTTGTGCACACTTCTTTACGAACTCAAGTACTTTTGCGGCACGCTCTTTCACGATGCGCACCGTAGTTTTACGTGAGCCAATGGAGCGGAAAACCTTGTCCCACGTCCTCCACTTGTTGGTACCCGGCATCTCGAGATCAAGCCCAGCATTGATACTCTCGGTTACACTGTACACGCCAAACCTGTCGATACACGTGTTGTCAAAACCGCTTACCCCAGGTAGGATGGAAAAAATGGCTTACCAGTCGCTCATGGTCATAGCATCGGAGCCCCACTCCTTCTGTAGGATGTCCTTCAGGACGAGTGGGTTCTCGGAAGCATGCGTGCCGTTAATACGGTTGTAACTAGATATAACAGCTCTGTGATCAATTCATATTTGTAGGAGCTATCTGGTACGTACGCAGTCATGAACGACCAAGGCTTGGCGTATTTCTCGGCCAGCATGAAAGGCATGAGATAAATCTCGCGAAGAGCGCGAGGGGTAATGAGGACATCATATGCCATACGATCGTTCTCTTTGTCGTTAGTTCTGTACGAAATGGGCGAATAAGTGTAAATCTTCAACGTTATGCGAAGTCAAATAAAGGGACGCACGCAAAATGCTTGATTGTCGCGCCAATGCCTTTGGACTGAACACCGGCAACATAGGCGGCTGCGATTAACCCTGAGAGAATGGGATCCTCCGAGAAGCTCTCGAAGCTCTGTAAGGCACCTCCAGTCAATATTGCTGGAACTTTAGGATCGGCATTTACGTACTCTTCCGCCGAGCGGCGACTATATACAGAACGTCGGTGAGTGAGAGCTCAGAGAAAACAGGGGGTGAGAGGATATTCGAACATACACGCTGGATATTGCAGGTCGGGGCTAAGATTACGGACGCCGATCTAAGCTTCGCCTCGGGGGCAAGCAGCTTTGCACCAACTTCATTGATGAGCTCAGTGTCCCACGTTGCACCAAGCGCCGTTGCCGACTAATAAGGTTGTATTAGTTTTGCGTGTAAATCGGCATCCGCATCTAATTGAATGGTGGAGGACGTACCGGAAGGCACTTTGCAGGAGTTCCCATGAAGAAGAAGTTACCCCGCACGCCTAAACGTAATGTTCAGTGGTCAGTAGGTGTTTTATTATGTTCTGTTCGGCAAGTATGCACCGTTGGGGCCATCGCTAACCTGCGAGTAAATTGATGTTGAGGAAGATAAAATGATTCGTTATCGGCAAAGCGTACCTTGATGGCAGGAATACCAAGGCGCTCAACACCATGGGTATGCCAGAAACCAACACCCGCGATGAGTGCAATAGCCTCTTCGAGAGTGAGTTTCTCGACTATGCTGGGAATATCGGCATTTGCGAAATCTGAAGGTGCCATGATGTCTCCGTATGGTCTCAGCTACGAGACACGATGGTTTGGACGGAGGAGGAGAGACGAACAAGGGGGAGGTACCGGCGCCAGTGCTAATGCTTAAATATAATAGTTCGTTTACGGCCACCATGTGTTTGCACGTATTTATCATTTTGTCCGAAAATCCCCCGCAGAGTGAGTCGGATGTGCCATTTCGGAGTTCGTCACCTTCGCGTGCGCATGAACATCCCCCTTCTACGGCGTCCACGTGCGGGGTAAGGAGACTCGCCAAGGGGCAAAAATCTGGGGATCTGGATTCTGGGGGAATAAAGGATGTGCACAACCCCACAATTGATTTAAGTACAACGATCCCAGGACTATTTATCGCAATCTTTTTTCCACCAGGCCACACCAGATCCGGCTCTAAAATTGGCCAGTTGATGTACTGATTATAATTGTTAACTGACCGTAGCACCACCTGGAACACATACTTGCCTATCATTGCAATGACTTATTGGATCTAACAAATAGGGTACGTGGCAGGCGTCGGCGGAGGCTGGCAGAAGGAAATAATTCGGCGTATTTGTTCCGGCCGAGCAGAACTCAAAGGGGGTCCGGTCCATCGCGATAGGCCTTGATACCCCGGATGATGGGATAATCTTTCCCGGATGATGTTCTGATTGGGCCAAAGATGCGGATTGGGGTGTAGTCAGACTCTCGCAGAGACTGAAGCGCACGCGCCTACGGCCTATCTGCAGACACCTCAAATTACGTGTCCGTCAGCGTATATAAAGACAAATAGACACCAAAGAGGGAAAAGTTCGACAACAGCGGAACTCGGGTAGAAACATCCGGAAAACATATTTTTCCAAAACACGACACATTGAGATTGCACTTTCTCAGACACCAGAGAAAATGGCTGAAGTGGTAGTAAGTATCAGTCTACGAGATATGCGCACACAGAGAGGTAGCAGGGACTTCGCTGCGCCAGTCGGTGCGGACCGTCGCATGGGCGTCGGGAATCGGGATCGACAGAGTTTGGTTCGGTGGCGGCCGTCCGGATCAGGCAAGCGCAGTATGTAGGACTATTCGGAGTCGGACCCGTTTCCTGCCTTGCCAGGCTAGTAAAATGAAGGCTTTCCCCGGCGGCTTCATTCTCGCACGTCCTCGTTCCCGTTCTCCCCAGCGGCTCGACCTTGCTTTCTTCTCATCTTCCCCAGCATCTCACGTCTTCTGCGCTCCCAGCGCGTCTCATGATACACACTAGCCGTCCCAGTCCATAAGTGTCTCTTCGGAAAACGTGCACAGAGCTCGGGCTAATTCCGCATCGGCCGGATTAGTCGACTATAAGCCCTTTCACCTGAATGGCTCGTTTTGTGGCAGATTTATCATGCATATCGTTCCTGACAGCATACCCATACCCTGCGTTTATCATACAAGCTAAGCATCCCGCCGGTCATGGTGCACGACCTCTCGATCCGGTCTTCGGCAATCCTGCCTTTCGGTCGTTGCTGTTGGGACGTGATTCAGATACGGACGAACTCGGTCGCCCGTTCTGGAAAGCACTGAGGACGATACAGCAGGCGGAGAGTTTTAGTTCATGGATTGATAGCGCACGGAATGATCCTAAGGCTAGCCAGGAGATGCTTGTGGTAGAAATGAGCCTTTCTTGGGCTCCGATGGATGCAAACTCCGTTTTCTTGGAATTCACACAAACAGCCTTTGATGATTACACTGTCTGTACGTCTACTCCGCGCTCTCCATTACCAAAAGCATGGCTCCCATCTCCCGCTTCCTCGAGCCCAAGCTCTTCGTCGCGTATGGGTCGAGACTTCAATATGCGGTTCCCCGATTTCCCTCCTCCGCCTTCACAAGCCCATCTAAACCCATCTTTAATGGGTCCGGCGGCATATCCCGCTTTCACACAGAGTTCGCGCTCTCCGGAAAAGCCGTTGGAGGGGCCGTCTCAGGAACCAGAGGCAGGGATGAGGGAGATGATCGAGAACTACGATTGGAACCTTACCCCGCTTGGCCCGCGTAGCTCCTGGTCCTCAACCCTTCAGATGGCGGTTTCGTACGTTCTTACAAATCCATATCCGGTAAGTTTGGCAAATGGTACCTTACCTGGACTTAATAATAACTCAAAATAGCTTGGTCTTTGGTGGGGTCCCGAGCTTGTCTTGTTGTACAATGACGCGTTCAAGGAAGCGGCGGGCTATATGCATCCTGAAATCTTTGCGCAATGTGGGAGCCTCTCATATGCCAAAATTTGGGAAAGTGTTGGACCACTAGTGAAGAAGGTCTTCGCAGGGGAGGCTGTGGCCAGGCAGGATGGTGCGATGTCACTTTCATACTCTAGTATCAGCATTTGACGCCCATGCAGATCTTCTGTTCATCAATCGCATGACGGAGGCCAGGCTTCCAGAAGAAACTTACCATAGCTGGAGCTGGGTGAGCATTGTCTCATCAAAAGCTGACTAAAGGCTAATCCAATGAAGGTTCCAATCGAGGAAGGCGGGATAGTCAAGGGCTTCATCAATGGCACTTTCGGTAAGTTGACCCCTGTTCTATTTCTGCGTTTCAGGTTCTGACGTAACGCAGAGAGTACCTCTAAAGTCATTACGGAAAGAAGAATGCTATTTCTACGAGACGTCGCAAACAAAGCGGGTGGGGTTCACCTTTTCACGGTATCGTGCATGTCTTATAATTGGTGTTGCAGGACTGGCAAGGACTCAAGCTGAGTTTTCTGCCACGGTACTGAGCGTGCTCCGTTCGTGTGTTGTTGAGTGAGAAACATATTATTACACTATCACCCTGAGACTATAATGACCAAAACTTGTAGTTGCTCTTTCGCTGCCTTCTACACCGCGTCCGTGAAAGGTGCGGTATAGCCTCGGCCTCGCTTCCTTAGCAATTTATCTTACAAATGCAACATCTTAGGCACCGGGTCTTCGTCTTCCCATCAGCCCCGTACTTCGTACCTGCGCAGGTCCGTCGATGATCCGCCCATAAGGGTCGAGTTACGTTGTGCCGGTGCAGTGGGTGTGCCTGATTCGCACCCTTCGGTTCCACAAACACATGAAATTTACCTCGACCCGCTCACACTCCGTGCATCCTCAAAATCTCGATCAGGGAGCGCTTCTCCCGCTCCGTCTTGCCGTTCTCGGGGCTCGCCCTCAGGTTTGCGCTCCTCGACTTTGACGCCCTCCTCTACAGCCACCGCTGTACCCTCATCAGGGTCCTACACCAGCTCGTCCGGATCCCCCATTCATTCCAGTTCCTCTCCTCTGAGTGTTCTCGAGCCTCCTGTGGTATGGCCATTCGCGGACGCGTTTAGCTCGCGGAAACCCGTGCATGTTCCGTCAATTCCGGACTACGTCGTCGAGGGTTTCGAGCTCCGTAGCTGGGGAGAGCGTGCCCGCGAGGCGATAGTGATCCCAATCGTTGTGGACGACACTGACATTCCCGCTGCCATGCTAGTTTTGGGACTGAACAGCCGACGGCCGTACGACGAAGACTACGCTAGCTGGGTCGACTTGTTCCGACTCTCGCTCAATGCGTTGCTCACTGCCGTTAAGGGCAGAGAAGCTGATCTCATACGCGCTGAGTGAATGAACCCGATTCAGTCCGTCCCTTCTGAAGGAGCTAATATTGCTATTTCCAGGCACCTCGCAGAATTGGATAGCGCCAAAACGGCTTTCTTTAGCAACGCCTCTCATGAGCTACGTAAGCCGGAGGTCCTTTTGCCTCTTAGCTTCTTCCGTTGATAGCCTCCGAAGGAACTCCTTTGACTCTTATACAGGGTCCATTGCAGGACTCGATTGCAAACCTGCCAGAATCGAATGTTAAAGACAGTTTAAGAATGGCTGCGCGGAACGTAGTGCGGTTATCTCGACTCGTCGACTCGCTCATGGACTTCAGCAAGCTTGCTGCAAACAAATTAGAAGGTATGTCTAGAGTTTACGATACCCCTCCTATACTCAAAATTTTGTTACCGCAGGCCGCTTCAGGCCCGTTCAGCTTGGAGGGTACACTGCAGATCTCGCTTCGCTGTTCCGAAGGTACGCTATTTGCAAGTTACTTTTACATTGGAGATAAGACCTAACAAATTCGGACAGCGTGATCGAAAAAAGCCATATCGAGGCGAGATTCGAATTCCCATCACTCGTAGTCGTCTGGCTAACAACATGACTACAGTATGTCGTCGACTGCGATACCACGGACAGGCAAGCCAGCTATATCGATCCAGAGTAGGCGAACTTTCTTGACCTCGGCACACAAATTGCTCATCACCAGATAGCTTTTGGGAGAAAATTGTGTTCAACCTCATTGGAAACGCCTTTAAATGTACGTGCATACATAAGGTTTGTATCGGCTGGATCCGTATGGCAGTAACTCTTCTATAGACACGCTGCGCGGCTCCATTCAAGTCATGCTCGAGTACGACGATGACCACGCATACTTTCACGTAAAAGATACGGGTGTTGGAATTCCCGAGTCCGGTATGGTCGCTTTATATATAGAACCGCGATGAATCCGATACTGACACGAGGCATATCAGACATCAATAAAGTTTTCGATCGATTTCATAGGGTGGATGTAAGCTACCAACGGCCACTTGTCCTCTTAGTATTTCTTGAAGATCTAACTTTCTGGAAGGCCATCAGTCGGAGTCACGAAGGCACGGGCATTGGACTAGCGTTAACAAAGGTATGCCGTTTCACACAATATACTTCACCACCAAGCTCTGAAGATCGCGCAGGAACTTGTAAAGTTGCACGGGGGAAGCCTTTCAGTGAGGTCAGTCACCGAAGAGGAGTCGGCTGAGGAACACGGCAGCTGTTTTACCGTTGTGCTCCCCCTTGGAAAAGAGCATCTCCCAGAGGCTCATATCGTACAAGACATCACCGATCTCCCGCGGCATCGATTGTACGCGCGTGGCATAGTCGACGAGGCTATCCAGTGGTCGTCTCGACAACCAGATGAGAGGACGCCGAGTGAATCCAGCGACTCTGGAGGAAGCAGCGAAAGTGGCAAGATGGATCCTACCACACTGTTCTTCGTCAAAAGTGATGTCATTTTGCTTGGTACGTGAGCTCTTAAACTCCCGTTACCAGAAAGGATCAGTGTCTAATCATCTAATAGTTGATGATAACGCCGATATGCGGAAGGTGAGTGCCGACGAAACGGCATGTAAACTCGTACTTGACTTCTTTTTTATCGCAACTTTACACTTTCATCTAGTATATCAAATCCTTGTGCGTATATTGCTACTTGGGAGATTTTCTTATCTAATCCATACCCATACAATCTGAAAGATTTGTCCCCTTCTGTCGAGTTGTCGAGGCTAGCAACGGCCAGGAAGCTCTCCACTTGCTTGACGAAATCAAACCGAACCTAATTCTGAGCGATGTCATGATGCCAAGTAGGTTCCCTAATTCAGTTATGCTCGAGAAATTGTGTGGACTTACAGTGCATTATAATCAGTTTTGGATGGATACGGCCTGATAGCACATGTGCGACAGCGCACTGACACGAGTTTGTTTTTTCATCCCGACGCTCATTACACCCATCCTGAAAGTGTCATAGGACTGACGCCAATCATCCTTGTAACTGCCAAAGAGAGCGAAGAGGCAAGAGTGGAAGGCCTCGTGAGTTTTAGTTAATTTTTTGCAATGAGGAACGTTCATAAGCTAAGACCTTTACTAGCTCTCGGGTGCAGATGAGTAAGCAATTCGACTTTTCTTATTTGAAATGTAGTTTTGAGATTTTCCGCCCAGCTATATGAGCAAGCCGTTCACAGTAAGTTATCCCCCCAAATTTCGAGGGAAGATCAATAAGACGCACCTTCTTGTATCAGGGAAAGGAGCTTATTGCACGCGTTCATCTGCAAATGCAGTTGGGTAAACGCAGAATAGAACTTGAGGTAAGTCATCAGCACAAGCAAAAAGCTTTTAGAAAACGCTAATATTCGTTTATCAGGCGAAGTTTTTGTACGTGACTAACGAAGATGTCGGATCGCGGAACTGACACCGCTTATTAGGGAGAGAACACATGAGATTCAGCTGCTCTCCGATTTATCACCTGTTGGAATCTGCAGGTGGGCATCTATAACTTGTGTTTCATGTTCTTTCACCTCACAAATATTGAAGAGCCGATGCCGAACGCCAGTAAGAAACACGTAGTTCACATGTAAGACAGCAACTGATTTTGATCCTTTGCGCTCAAGGGTGCTATATGGTATGTAAGGGGCGTAAGGTACAGGGACACCCAACTAAAGTCATGCAGTGAATCCCCGGTGGTATGAAATCAGCGGGCATGATCCTGTCTTGAGTAGCAATACATGGTGAGCGCACTTACAATGGAAGTGGTACTCGTCTGAGGTCGTTATGGTTGCAGGTTTGATTGGTAAGTGCATAAACTCTGAAGCTGCACATGGCTGTCGAACGACCGACTCTTGTAGTGTCCAGGAAGAAGACCGGCAAACGGTAAGGGATCTTTGGAAGTCGGCTTTTGAGTCTCAAAAGAGTTCGTCGTTGGAATTCCGTAAGCCCTAGCCTCCCTCTCAGCTATTAAATCGATCCTGATTTATACGTGATCCAAGGCTTTGACAATGGAACGTACGCCAAGTGGTCTCTTCAGCCTTTGATGTCGAATGGCGTCTGTTAGTCATCTCTTTTCTGAGCTTTCTATCCGAATTAACAGATTTATAAGTGACGGGTTTGATTTCTACGCTCACTGACGTCTCTGACCAGCGCCTGTACGAGGCCTCCCGTCTCGCTCATGCGCAAGAACGAGAGGCGCTCGCTCGCAAGCGCGCAGAAGAAGCAGAAGAAAGGAGGAGGGAAGCAGACGAGCGGAGGCGAGGTCAGGGTAAGGGACATTTTTCCACAATCAAGTATTATCAAAAGGTCCAGACTTAAATGTGCATACATTGGCAGAACTCTTAATTGATGTCACTTCGCATGAGCTCCGACAGCCTGTATCTGCGATTCTCAACTGTTCCAGCCTTGTGCGTTCCAACCTCGCTGGACACCGGGACGACCTCGTTCGCCTACACGCCAGCAACCGATTGTTCCAGCCCACCGACGAACTCTTGCAAGCCATCGACGATGATCTCGAGGCGCTTGACGCGATTTATCAGGTGCGTCAGAAAAGTCAAGCTTGTCGTGCAGACTATTGACATTTGATTCAGTGTGGACTTGCACAAGGTATTTAATCGCAGTATAGATTGGTGTCGGAATGCTCACTGCTATGACAGAGCGTATTGCCAACGACGTCCTGTCTTTGTCCCGAATTCAGCTGCAGATTTTGTCTATTCACCCAGTTGAGTTTGAACTCGTCGAGGAAGTCCAAAGAATTGTCTCGATCTTCCGCAATGAGTTGAAAATGTTTGTAGTATGTATGTCGCTCATTGTCGGTTTACTGATATTTCTTCCTTTGTCAGGAAAGGAATCAATCTAAACCTGGATTTCGGTCACTCGTTTAAAAGACTTGGCATTCAACGCGTTCGCTCAGACAAGTCACGCTTCGGACAGGTTATGTTTGTAAACTTATATCCTATCACGCGACTTGCAACTTATTGCGATTAAAAATGTCAGAACAAACCTCTTAAGCAATGGCATCAAGTTTACAGATGTAAGGCTTCACACCTACCATTGGACGAATAGTCTAAGTTATTACGATGTAGACATCCAGCAATAAGCGCGACATCCACGTCAATGTGGATGTTTCTCTCCGGGAACCAGCTCCGGACGGACCCTGCGTTCCTCCGGATGAACCGACTGATTTAGAGAACGAGGGCCCATTGGATCCCAACTTACCGAGTAGGATCTTTGTATTCGTGGCCGTGAAAGACTCAGGTCCAGGGTTGAAGCCCGGGGATCTTGCCTTGTTATTTAAGCGGTATGAGGCCTTTTGATCTGTGTTGATGATCTTGACGTGATTCATCTCATAAACAGGTTCCAACAAGGCTCGGCAAGTATATCGAACGCCTTCGTACTCAGAAATCTAGACCTTTAATCCATCATTTCAGAATTCGCACAATGTCTTTGGAGGCTCTGGCCTTGGCCTCTTTGTCTCCAGGAAACTATGTGACCTCATGGGCGGTCGTATAGATGTGAGGTTCCTGAGATCTAGTTTTTTCAGCTCCACCTGACTCCAACCGGGTTTATCCGCAGGTGGACAGCATATATGGCGAGGGTGCGACGTTCCGTTTCTTCGTGGAGGCGACGACAGCACCTCCTGTGTTCCGGATTCACGGCCAACTATCCGACCAGGATCCTAGTGTGATAATGGGGGGAGTCGTCAAAGCATCGGGGCCTTTGCAGTTCGTACTTTCAAAGTTTGTTTGAATGAAGCTGACACGCGCCTACTTCCGATTTATAGCATTCTTGTTACTGAGGATAATCTTATAAACCAGGTAAGTCGTTCTTTCTTCCTTACCATGGACCGAATACGTGCTGATGGCCGTCTCGTAGACCGTCCTTAAGTAAGATGACTTTCCGATTTTACTAATTGTATAAAATTAACTGGTTGAATTTCAGTCGCCAACTATTAAAGGCCGGATGTACCACGGCTCTCGCCAACAACGGTCTTCAGGCTATCGAGAAGATCAGATCTCTTCTTATCAACACGAATGGCTGTACAACATTTGATGCAATTTTGGTAAGCTGTCTTACTTGACTGTCAAGGCGTAAAGAGCGCTGACGTCTGTGCAGATGGACTGTGAAATGCCAGTCATGTGCGGATTATTTCGATACGCGTAAAACTTCTGTTAACAATTTGTGATCGCAGGGACGGTATTACCGCTGTTCGGGAGATCCGAAAGCTAGAAGAAGCGGGAGATTTCCCGGTCCGTAACCGCATTTTCGCTCTCACGGGAAATGCACGTGCGGGCCAAATACAGAGTGCACGGGAAGCCGGCATGGACGAAGTTATCGTGGGCATACTCATTTTAATTTGATCGTCCCTAGACTGATCTCTGCGTGCACGACCTTTCCAGATCAAGCCATACCGGCTAGACGAGCTCCTCGCGAAGATACAAGAGTCTATTGCTGACGATCTAAAACAGAGTCTTGACATTGATATGGTGGATGCATAACACTCATAGACAGCAAAATACTCTTACTCTTACGATAATGTTTTCTATCACCACAGTATCATGGACATTACGACGCCATCTACCTGACCATGTTCTCAACATCATCTCCATTTATTTACTTACACTTGCATGTGGATCATCAACGGAATTACACTCATGTATCTTCATTCACTCACTTAGAGACTTGTATCAAATTCATCGTAC